>PVIR01022717.1:0-27858 GCA_004026965.1 Petromus typicus
CCCAAGGTGCTGCTACAATCCCAGAGAACAAACAGAGTGAAATTTGATGGTTGCCAAGAGAGTCCCTGTTCTGGTGTGATTAGATGTGTAAAAGTTAATCCCTTAATGTCCTCACCACAAAAAAATAAATAGCTGAGTGAGATAACAAATAACGTTCACTTGTTTCACCAATCAACAGTATATGCATATAGCGCAGTGTCTTAAGGCACGTGAAAATTGTATTCATGATGAGCTGGACTGTAACATCAGCTATAAACAAAATGAAACTGATACACCTAATTTGCCTGTTCAGTCAGGCAACTGGTGAAGGTGTTCACACCCAGGGAAGAAAGAAGATTGCATTTGCTTCAAACCGTTCCAGGACATCAAGTGGCGCTCTGCCCTGATGGGTTTTGTATGAGGAAGAAACCGTTTCCAAATATAATGGCGCCATTCACAGCCCTAGACTTAACCACTTCACTGTGGTAAGCGTGACGCGAGACCTGTGCGTGCTCAGTGTCACATCTCCGCGAGCATGGGGACAGCTGTGCCCCGGGAAACTGTCATGGCGCCCAGACCGTAAGGGGCTCATCATCCCCTAGCTTCCTCTGCTCCTTCCCTCAGCGCACACGTGCGCTGCAGGAAGAATAGCATGTCATTTTGTTTTTTGCAATATCCCCACTTGAGTTCGGTATCAGAGTCTCGTAAAGTGACGTGGGGAAGGTTCCCTCATTCTTTCGGAAGAGCCACAGAAGGGCGTGCTTACTGCACCGTGATGGCTCTCCCGCCTTCCCCTCTCCGACCCTCGCCGTTTGTGTCTGGACTTCCTGTCTCAGTTTCTCCTCCCCGGGATCTCCGCCTGGCCCCAGCTGGCACTGCAACACCATTTGTCACCGCCCCCGCTGCCCGGCGGTTTGCCGATCTGCAGGCCTCCCTGGGCGCCGAGTGGCTACTGTCAGGCGCCGGCCCTCCGTTAGGTGTGCGCACACTCCCCTGTCAGCCCTTTCCTCCCGCCTTTGATTTTCCTTCAGTTCATTGGGCCGGGGAGCCACAGGTCGGGAGCCACAGGCCGGGGAGCCACAGCTAGGGGAGCCAGAGGTCGGGGAGCCACAGGTTGGGGAGCCACAGGTTAGGGCGCGGGTAGAGCTCAGTGGCGCAGTACCTGCCTGGCAAGCACAAGGCTCTGAGTTCAATCCCCGGTATCACATTTAAAAAATTAAAATAAAATAAAGCCACAGGTTTTGCTGGCAATGTCTTAAAAATAGAATCTACTCCACGTTTGTTCTCTGACCGGGAACCCCTCCCCGGCTCGCTCGACTGGCCCCTGCGCCGCCTCCCGCCACTGTGACGGTTGTCCCCCTCAGCGGACTCCGGTGACCGCTCCTCCCCGCCTGACCTTGAGCTCTTCGTGCCCGGAGCGACGTCAGTGCAGCTTCGCCCGGCGTGAGAGCGGCTCTTAGCCAGGCGGGACCAAGTCAGTGTGCGGCGCCCCGGGCGTGCACGAGCCGCAGGCGCGGAAAGCGAGTTCTCAGATAACCGAGAAGGGGCCGCCTGCGGTGCGGGGCCCCAGTCCCAAACCCCCGGGGACCGGGCTGGTGCAGATAGGCAACGGGGATGTGGCAGGCTGAGTGCTGGCCCCGGTACTTCCCAACGTGACTGCGCAGAGGTGGAGCTTCTAAAGGTGTTAAGTGAGCTGTGAGGGGACCCAGACCCCGCGTGCCGGGGTACTCGTGGGGGGCCGTGCAGAGGCGCGGGGAGGCGGCAGCGGGGCCTGCGGCTCAGAGGGCACCGCACGAGGACACGGGACAGTGGCGTCCACCCGCAGGACCGAGGCCCGAGGACCTCGTCTCCAGGACAGACACAGCCAGCCCCGCTGCGTGGGCCGAGGGGTGCGGCGTTGCGGGCCGGTGTGGTTATGGGGCTGGTTATGATCTGTGTCACCTCAGCCGCCGCGAACTCCAGGAGAAGGGACCACCGCCGATGGCTGGGCAGCAAGCGCCGTCGCCCCGCTGGGACACAGACAGACTCTCTGGCAAACCACTTCCGTCGGTCCTCAAAGTCCTGGCAGGGACAAACCTGGCCCTGGAGCCTGAATTTAGGCCCCACCTCGCCAGCCCGAGGTGGAGACGGTGACGACCGGGGTCTCCTGGAGCCGCGCACGGGGCGGGGGTCTCCCCAGCAGGACAGCGAGCAAGCAGGAACAGACTCTGCAAAGCCAGGAACCCAACAAGCGTCCTCCGCCCTCTTCTAGTGACACTTCCAAATAACTGGAACTAACTGAGCACTTAATTTCATGCTTCTGATAGGCAGTTAACAGTCACTTTGACGTGTGCTCCGCCCGTGCGGTCCTGGAAGGGACCTTGGCGTAGCCTTGAGGTTGCTTTCGGCCTCCAGCGCAGCAGCTGACCAGCCAGGGGACCCGGCTGCCAGGAACTCCGCCTTCGTCTCCTCACTGCTACCTGCAGGGGCGCCAGGGGCGCAGACCGGCAGAGCTGGCAGAGCCATGGGCAGAGCTGGCAGAGCCATGGGCACAGCTGGCGGAGCCATGGGCAGAGCTGGCGGAGCCATCGCACGGCCTGCAGCACAGTGACGCTGAGGCCCGGCCGGCAGGTGAGCAGGCCAGGTGTGAGGCGGGCACCGGGCGCGGCAGAGCTGGCCCGGAGCCCACAGAGGAGCCCGAAGCTAGGCCATCGAAAACACTTACTTCTCTCTGGGCTCCCAAGATGAGAGCTCCCAAACCAGCCATAAAAACCAAGCGCCAAGAACTGGGCACACGGAGGTGTCGGTAATTTGTCCACTTGCAAGCTGAATATCTAGCTGCCAATTTCTTCATAATTTGCTTCAGAAAAATAGCAGGAACATCTATAGCTTGGGTAAAGGCGATTTGGCAGCGGCCTGCTTCCATTTCCCCTTCCGTTCCTGACTGTAAACTGCTCGACCATTCCCGGACGTCCGGCTCCGGCGCGGCCTGCCCACTAGTGGGCGGGTCTGCCTGGCAACACCACAGGCCGACCTTCAGCTACGGCCTACAACTTCAGCAAAGAACATCACATTGGGAAAATCCAGATTTGGGCCAAATTTTAGTCTTTTTAAAGTGAGCTTCTTTGCACTAAAGACACCCCGGTGTCTGGGGCCTTTTCTGGGAGACGCAGTGGATAGGTCCCAGGCGCGAGGCTAAGTGCTTTGGGCACAGAAAGACCAGTGCTGGGGCCTCAGCGCACGCTAAGGAAGCTCTGACTTGCTGGGAAGCTGAGCTGGGCCCCTCCAGTCTCTGTAATATCCTTTCCACACGAGGAATCAGAGGCAGCGAGAGTGAGTGATCCGCATAAGCCAACGCTGCTAGGGACACGGCTGCCTTTGATTTGTTTGGAGTAAAACAATTGCTGAAATGGCATAATTTTATCAATTATTCCTCCACAGTTGTTCTCACTACCAAGGAAGACATAAAATAGAATATCTTTGCTATCCTGTTCCTAGTCTCTCTGAACCCATATAGGAGCATCCCCAGGCCATGACTTAAGAATTCATAACCCGGGGCCGAGGATTTAGCTCAGTGGTTCTAGCACCTGCCCTGCAAGTGCAAGGGCCAGGGTTCCATCCTGGGTAACCACATACAACAACTCCAGGCGTCAAGACTCAACCCACCAGCAAGCAGTACCACATACGACAGTGCCAGGCGTGGTGGCTCACGCCTGTAACCTCAGCACTCGGGAGGCAGAGGCAGGAGGATTGCTGTGTTCAAGGCTGAGTTCAGGACCAACCTGGACTACAAAGTGAGACTCTGTCTCAAAGAACTAAAAAAGAAAAAAGAATTCAAGAATTCCTATGCCCTGGAATCGAGCATGCCTCGTTATCCATTTACTGGGAGACAGCGGATGACTCTCAGAGTGCACCTCACTCTGATCTAATATAAAAATGGCCGAGCAGTCTGCAAGCCGCAGCCTGGGGTCACAGCAGCTCCCTGTCCACCTCCTGAGCGAAGCGCTGCAAGACACACCACGCTCCTCCGCTGCTGCTCCCTGTGGCCGCCTTTGCGCTATGCAGCACAATGGGGCTCGGGAACACACATTCTGCAGCACCCAAGAATACTGACTCTCAGACCCTGTACAGAAAGGTTCCAGCCCTGTGACCCCTGAGGGTACTGGTGACGCACTTGGGGGTGACAAAATCCTACAGCTGCTGTTATTCCTGGGATGCTTCTTGATTTCACGTCACACAGAGTGAAGCCTGCTTTTGGTCAGGACAAAAGACAGCTACACACAACCACTACAAGCTGTAAGCTTTGCTCAAAGCTGTAAGCTTTTGCCCTGCTACTTCCCATCTTTGTGAGGAACCTCACAAAAAATGTGCTTCTGAGTCTTCAACTGTAAAAATGACAGCATCCAACTTCAACTTTAAAAATGACTTATCCACTGATTGAGTCATTAATAGAACGAAACGGGCGAGTCCATGGGATGTTGCGTCTCACCCGGACTTTGGTTTCATGTAAGTATTCCACAGAGCGAGTTCTTGTAAGTGCAGTCACTGTCAAAATGGGCCAAATCAAAAGACAGTCCAAAGCCGAGAAGCACACATGTCCCTTCCCACACCTCCTGGCTGCCGGCTACATGCCACCTTTCCTTCCACTTGGCTTCCTCACCTGGAGTGCGAAGAAGTTCTCTTAACCTTTTGGCTAGGAATATGCAGAGTATAATTTGATTTTTTAAAAACTTGAACATTGGGCTGGAGATTTAGCTCAATGGTTCTGGCATCTGCCTGGCAAGTACAAGGTCCTAAGTTCAATCCCCGGTAACCACATACCACAATGCCAGGTGTGGTGGCTCACACCTGTGATCCCAGCACTCAAGAGGCAGAGGCAGGAGGACTGCTGTGAATCTGAGGCTCACCTGCGCTACGTCCTGAGCTCAGGGCCCCTTTGACAGTTCTATAACAAAGTGATATAAGAAAAGGGAATGAATGGCCGGGGATTTAGCTCAGTGGTTCTGGCGCCTGTCTTGCAAGCACAAGGACCTGGGTTCGATTCCCACAGTTAACCACATACCATACTGGGCGTGGAGACTCACACCCAGCAGCAATCAGCACCGCATACCACAGTGCCGGGCGTGGTGGCTCACGCCTGTCATCCCAGCACTCGGGAGGCAGAGGCAGGAGGATTGCTGTGATGTGAGTTGGAGGCTGAGCTCAGGGCCAGCCTGAACCACAAAGCGAGACCCTGTCTCAAAAAACCTAAAAAAAAAAAGGGAATGAAGATTCTAAGTTGAAAGGAAGTTTTCAATCGTCATCTTGGCTTACTATAATTACAATAACAATTTTAAATCTAGCAGAGTAATGTATGATCTTTCCATTACCTTGTGGAGAAAATATGTCAATAACTGTATGCTTCAGTTAGAACTCTGAGAAATACTAACCAGGACATTAAGGAAGCAAACACAGAAGCCTGACTCAGATCGCCTTAGAAATCACAGATACGTGGAAGACTTTCCCTTTATCCCAGTTTCATTTTCTTCCCAAAAAATCGTTCACTGCAAAATGTAACACAGGAAACACCAGCGGAAAGCATCACACGGGCAGGAGGCAGTCAAACGAACAGGCGCGGGGGCGCTCCGGTCCGGCTTCCTCCCCCGCCCCGCGTGGCCGCCGCAGTGCTGTCGCCCTCTCTGGCCTCACAGCTCACCGCGCTGGATCTTCTCTCATTTCCAAGGAGCCGTTTGCACGGTTATCTCCTGAAAGCCGAGTTAGAGTAACCGCTGACCAAGCAGGAAGGGCATTTCTAACAAAACCACCATAGCGCTGCAGGAAGAGACAGTTTTTAAAGACACTGAGACAAAGCAACTTCTGGCCTCTACTGTTTTCAGAGCTACAGCTCGCCAAGCACTCCCCACAGACATAAACAGCAGTTTTGTGATAAAAATCCAAGACAAAACTTTAAACCCTTTCCAGCACCTTCATGCAGACCCTTTATCTGTCAGTAATTTCTTGATTCACCTCAGGAAACATTTTTAAAAAATGGTCACCACGCCTACACGGGCGCTCCATGAAGCAGTGCCTGGCTAGCCCGGGGCTGCTTTCCGGGCACTGGCACCCAGCTCCCCACGTCCGTCTGCTCACGCTGGCTCCTCTGAGATCCCTCCAGTGCCCGGTTACGGCCCTGTGGCTGGCTGGGTCCTGCCTACGGCCCCCTCTCTGCAAAACTTCCAACCAAATTTAGTAAATGTTTACACAGCAAATGAGTCGCAGCAAGCCCAGTACTGTGTGAACGCCAGCGACGCCCCGTGAGACTGCTCTCTTTGAGACCCAGACAAACCCAGCACCACTGTGAAGTCGGCTGCGTGTATTTACTGCCAGCCACTCACTTCTTGGCTGGCTCATATTTCTCAAGCTCATTCAGTTTACTGATTCTTTTAAATTTCTTTTATATTTATGATATTTCAGTATTACCTCTGTCACCTTCCTTTGGACCATAGCAGCTTGTCTTGCAAGAGTACTGTATTTAAGGTTATAGTTTTGGTGTGAACCTGACTCATTTAAAAAAGAAAGACAAAGGGCCGGGGATTTAGCTCAGTGGTTCCAGCCTCTGCCTGGTAAGAGAAAGGTCCCCAGTTGGATCCCCAGTAACCACACACCACAGTGCTGGGCCTGGTGGCTCACACCTGTAATCCCAGCACTCAGGAGGCAGAGGCAGGAGGATTGCTGTGCATTTGAGGCTCACCTGTGCTAAATAGTGAGCTCAGGGCCAGCCTCACCAACAAAGTGAAATCTTGTCTCAAAATTTTTTTAAAAACGGAAAGAAAGAACACTTTCCCCGAGTCTTCAACAAACTTGAACATTGTCGGCCTTGCTGAGAATGACAGCGCTCAGGGCGCCATATGGGTCAGTAGCCTCCGCAGTAGCCTCCATGGCCCTGCAGTCCCGGGGTGATGCAGGCTCTCCCATCTCTGTGGCGGGGGGCAAGTTCAGAGACATCCCTGAGCTCAGTCCCTGCTGTCCACAAGCTGGACAAGAGTAAATACAATGGTGCTGCCTGGATTAGGGCTGAAGATGCCATTTCGTGAACCTCTGACTGGCCCACAGTTGGTGGGTTAATTTGAAATGTTAAAATGGAGAATCAGAAAGTATATAAACATGAGAATTTTCTTTTAGTCTACAGTATATCTACGTGCACTCATTCACCCATGTTCAAAGTAAAGCCAAGGCCTTCAACAGCATTTGCTGAAGAGAACCAGCCAACATCTTCACCCAAACCGTACCCAAAATGCATCATCTATAGTAATCGTCTGCTCAAATATACTTCAAGTGGAACAAAAAACTACAGACACTTGTAACTTAGGTTAGTAGAAAGTCCATGATTTTTCTGGTTTTTTACCCCTCCAATCTTCCACAGTCTCTCAATATCGACTTGCACAACAATATTATAATTTTCAGCAGCTTTACTGTTTAAACTTGGAGTGACTTGGTTTACTTAGAACTAACCACTCACGCTCAGATTTTACTCATGTTTGGAAGGTTTCACTAAATTGTGGGTAGTTTAAAAGTTTGCTGAAATAAACCTGGTGGGAGAATAAACACCACTGGCCCTCGGTCATCAGACGTGTCCCCCGGGGACACAGGCAGGTGACAGGCCTCACGCTCCCTCAGTTTACGGATGTGCAGCGAGGTAAGTTTCACAGCGCACAGGAGAATGTCCAGGAACCTGGTGACTCCCATCGGCGGAGAGTCATGGAAAGGGCTTCTGCTGAAGATGAACTATATCCGCTACCGCCACGTCAACGAAAGCCATAGCTTCCATCATTACTCACACGCCCAGGATGACAAGCGTTGCTGATTATTTTCAGCTGACCAAGGACCCTGTCCCAGGGCTGAGGACACGCTCCTCAGAGCACTTTCTTGTGTGTGTGAAGCCCCGTCCTCCATCGCATGCATAAGGAAAAAACAATCTCGCATCCAGGTATGCTGAATAAGGTTGCTTCCCAGCAGGGAAGTGTGGCCGGTCCCTCCAGGGTCACCAGAATGCCACCTCTTCATGCGATGGACATTTATTACTCACCGAGACGTCCTTCTTTCCTACCTCTGCACCAGCTCAGCCCTGCTGCTCCCAGCCGGCCAAGATCCGCCAAGGGGCCCAGCTTGGGTGTCAGCCATGCTCAGGATTTAATACTGTGCAAAGCACGGAACCGTCAGCCAGCCAGGCGGGTTCTTTCTTCACGTGTACAGTTTCAGAACAAAATATGCAGTAAATCAACTAAGACTGATTTCCTCCCCACCCCCCTCACTCCCCGCTCTCGGTATTGTGGTCAAACAGGAGCGCCATTACCCGGCTGGAGACCGGCCTTCTGCGCCCCCACCTGGCCGAGGTTGGTATTACAAAGGGAAAGAAGCCCGCAGTCCAGCTGAAACTGCTGACCAGTTGCTTTCTGCACTGTCCTAGAATGTAGAATGTACAATGTCCCAAAGTACGCCTTCAGTGATTCCGTACAAATGAAACCCTATCCCCACCTTTTAATTTACTAAGACGTGGAAAAGAAGGGGACTGACACTAAAACATTGCTAAATGTTGCTAAAACATTTAATTCACAATACTGCTCATTGATATGGATACTTCTTGTGAAGACAACTGGAACTTACAAAGGAAATTTGTAGTTTATTATATTTTTCAATAAGAAAAGTTCTTCAAAGACAAAGAAATGAATGTGGGTGCACTAGTGCACTCCTATAATCCCAGCACTCAGGAGGCTGAAGCAGGAGGGTTGCTGTGAGTTCAAGTCCACGGGACGTATAGTGAGTTCATGACCAGCGTGCACTAGTGTGTTTCGGTTCAAGAACTTAACTCATTCTGTGCTTCTAGGGAAGGGAACTCTGGTCAAGTGTGTTGCTGGATGCAGACTTCACAAACTAAAGCATAGTTCTGCCAGTGCTTCTGTTTGTGAGCTGAAGGGATGAAAATCAGAAATGTTGGTAAACTAAGGTAAGATTATGCAAAGCAAGACCTTGTCTCCAAGAAAGGGAAAAAAGAGAAAGGAGATGGGCGAGCATCATCACAACACTCTACTATTAGAACCATATTAAATTTCCACGCAGGCGCATAGCAGCTACGACCCTGGGAGACCCGAGGTGAAGATGGAAGCCTGAACCGAACTCTCCTGGAGGCACAGAGGGAGACAGCATGCTGTCCCCCCTCGGGCTTTGCAGGCGACAGCCAGTGTCAAGGACGGAATCAGCCCCGCTAAGGTCTGATTACAGAAGATGCACATTCGGGTGCGTCTGTAAACTGTGAGACCCTCGGAGCTGTCCCGCTCCAAGCTTGCCTGCCTCCGCCCTGCGCCGTGTGATCGAAGCGAGGCGCGCTGTCGTCTCGGGCTCTTCGTCCACCAGGGGCAAGAGTCCCGGCCCCTCTTCCAAGGTATCTTTTGTCATTTGTCTTTGATCTTCACTATCCACATATACCTCCTGTTGGGATAAACGCATAGGTGGTTCCTGCTTCCAACTACTTTTTGAAGCTGACCTGTATGTGTCCCATAAAATATATTTCCAGTGAAAGTGTGCTCAATAAAATATGTGTAGTGTGGACACTATCAAAGAGGACTCAGTGAGTTGACCTGCCAACTTGACTGCCCTGTGATATCAGAAACCACAATTCTGGGTGTCGCGAAGGGTCACAGAGATATAACCATGGAAACTAGAGCTAGTGCTCAGCCCCCTCCTCTCTGACACTATTCCCAGACACCAGGAGATGAGTTTTCTTCTGCTGTGGCCTTCCCCCATGACCTTCACCTATGACCTTCCCCCATGACTTTCACCTATGACCTTCCTCCATGACCTTCACCTATGACCTTCCCCATGACCTTCACCTGTGACCTTCCTCCATGACCTTCACCTATGACCTTCCCCCCTTACCTTCCCCCCTGACCTTCCCCCATGGAGCCAGCACCCGTGGACTGACTCCTCTGGAACTATGAGCCAAAGTAAATCTTCCCTCTTTTGAGTTGCAGATGTCAGATAGTTTGTCCCAGCAATGGAAAAGCTGGCCAGTGCCATAGGAGAGCACACCGCTGGACTCACACAGCTGACTTTGGATGAATTTTAAAAGTAACACAGCAAAGGAAACCAGCAACAGCGCAAACAGGCAACCAACAATATGGGAAAGAATCTTTACCAGCTGTTTCTCAGATGAAGGGCTACTATCTAGAATAAATAAAGCACTTAAAAAAATCAGCCCACCCAAATTTAAAGACTCAATTCAAAAATGGGCATCTGAAATGAACACACCTTGTTCAGAGGAAGAAGTAAGAGCAGCTAAGAAGCATATGAAGAAATGCTCAACATCACTGGTCATTTGAGAGATGCAGATGAAAACAATACTGAGATTTCATCTCGCTCCACAAAAAATGACTGCTATCTCAGACTTAGCCAACAACAAGTGTAGGTGAGGCTGCAGAGAAGAAGGAACCCTTCTCCACTGCCGGTGGGAATGTAGACTCGTACAACCCCTGTGGAGATCAGTTTGGAGATTCCTCAAAAAGCTAGGATTGGAGGTCCCATTTGACCCAGCCATTCCTCTGCTAGGTATATACACAAAGGAATTAAATGACCCATATCATAGCAACATATGTGCACCCATGTTTATAGCAGCTCAGTTTGTGATAGCTAAATCTTGCAAACAACCAAAATGTCCATCAAATGGGGACTGAATAAAGAAGATGTGGTTCTTTTATACAAGGGAGTATTACTCTGCCATAAAAAAGATAAAATTGAGTCATTCGTACTCAAATGGATGTACTTTCAGGATATTCTCATAAATGAAATAAATAGGTTACAGGTGTGTAAATACTGTGTCTTTTCTCTGATATGAGAAACTGAAAATGTAAATTAGTTCTAAAATGTATATTAGATATTATACAATGGAAACTATTCAAAGGGAAATGGGGTAGGAGTAAGTAATAAGGGGGAAAATAATGTGATGGTTAAAAAAAAGGAAACAAAGCTTATGTATATGGGGGTGTGGATTGTAGGGTGGGTAGGGGAATGAGAAAAAATCAGAATTAAGTGGTGTCATATACTGGTACAGATTCTCAATGCTGAATGTGATCGCGATGTGTACATATAATGTACCAATAAAGATTTGAATTTATTTTTTAAAGTAATGCAGAACTACGAAGGGCTCAGGTGCCGCCATCACGTGTTCAGAAGGGTTACAATTCCAGCACCACTTCTTGTCCTGGTGCAGCAGCTGGACGTGGCTCCTCTGCCCGAGTGATGTTACCATCACACTGATCTCACAGTGAGCGCCTGCAATGTCCTTCCTGATGACCTGGCATTATTTTTGTGCCTTCTTATTAGTTAAATCACATTCTCACCAAACATAAGTCTGACAGATTGTTTCATTAACTTCAAGAAGCATTAAGGAAATGTAAAACAGTTGTACTGCCAGATAGTGACCACACAGACAGACACACTTCAGAATCAAAGCACTATCATTTTTATTTTAAAAGACTTTTTATTTTCTACACTCACACACATGATTGGGAACTATCCTAGTGAGATCTCGCCACCGAGGCACTTCTGACAGATTGTTGATTAGGCTGTCGCTAGCGGAGCCCCTGACTCAGAGCTCCTGAGAGAGTAACCAGTGAGTCACGTGAGCCCCGCAGACCAGCGAGGGCACTGGCCAGTGAGCACAGTCACGCCGCAGGCCCCTTTCTCCAGGCTGGATCCCCACAACGCCCACGTCCTGCACCTCATCCTCCGCGCTGGGTCTGTGTGATCCCGGTCTCCTCCAGCACCGGCCACCTTCCCCACAAGCCTCAGACGGGAGGGGCCCTTTCTGTCCTTAAGCAAAGCAGACACCTGTAGACCCGCCGTAGGCACGCTTTTCTGGTGCTTTTCCTCTCCCTCGACAGGTTATTTTACTCTTTTGCTAACAATAACTTTGTGGGATTTTTTTTCTGACACTGTGAAAATGTTCATATTATATGAAATTCGCTTTTTTAGCTTTTCTAACGGTACAGAGCCCCTGGTCTGGCTTCTGTGCAGAGCCCTGCGGCGCCCGCTTCTCCACTGCTCTGAATCTTCCTTCCAGCACCTCGGTGTCCAGCTCTGCTCAGCAATTTCTCCTCTAGTGTCATCAGCTTTTCAGGGCCTTTCGCTCATAAAAAATGGGGGTCAGACCTGGCCAGTGAGAAGCAGGGAACAGCATTCACTAGAGGCACACAGGCAGCACAGAGGACTGCCCGCAGACACAGCAGCCCCGGCTGGGCTCCGGACAGGCCGCACACGTCCGCTGCGAAAGCATTAGCGACATGTAAGAGTATGACAATCACATAAGGAAGCACACACAATTGTCGAGGGTGCGTGTGTGGTTTGCATTCAGCTCGACTTTTGCCTAGCACCGTGCAGTCCCCACTCAGAGTGCCCCTTAGCATGTTCATGAGAGTCTTGGTTTCCTTTGATTGGGACCCCGGAGAAAACTGATTCTTTCTCTGAGCCCTGATTTTGCCTTAAGCAAAGACGGGCGTGCCCGCAGGGACAAGGTCGGGTCTCTTGTATCTTAAAAGATGGAATCAGATGCTGCTACAGGACAGCGGTTTGCCTGCTTCCCTTAGCCATCAGCCTTCCGACCACCAGCCGCCATGACTAACCCTGTCCTCCCCACCGGCAGGGCGCCTCCGCTGGGCGGTGTGAGAGTTCATGGAAGACCGCTGCTCTTGGCTTTTTAAAGTCATGCACCTCTAGCCTTCAATTTGACACTGAGTCTGATGATGAGACACAAGGAAAATTAGTCTCATGTCTATGAGGAACATCTGCTCTGATTAATAAAGGTTCAGCGCACTTCGGAAGGCTAGAGTTTTTCAAGTTCTGGCAACCTCTCAGTGGAGAGAGTTATCCATTCTTCACACCCAAGAGCACTCCGTGGGGGAAGCAGAGAGACGCAAGACGATTTGAGTCATCACAGCATTAGTGACGGAGGACTAATGGATGGTATTTTGAGTAAAGGAAGCAAGTCAAAGCCATTAACGACAACAAAGAACATTACCTTTCAGTAGACGAGCAATGCTTCCGCCTACCGCACATTCATCGGGTCTGTGGAGACACCTGCGCCGGCACTCAGAGGCCCTGCAGGTCTGGGGGCTCCTCTGTCACAGGTCAGAGAATCAAGACCCTGAAAACACAGCAGGTATCAGAGGAGAAGGTTTACAAAAAGAAATGGCCCATTCACCAGACAGACATAGCAGGTCTGTGGAGGACTTTAGAGGAATCTCGGCTGCAGCCTAGTGAGACATGCTACTGGCTCCACTTTGGGGGCAAAAAATAGTGGGGTACAGATACCAATCCAAGTCACACAGCTAGAGGGGGACCTACTCAAGGGTCCTGATTCCGATTTCTCTTTCCTTCCCAACCAAAGCACATTCCCATCCACCCTTCTCCAGAACAAGAACAGGTTAATATTTTGTTGACAAGAACAGTGTGATAGTACCCTTAAAATTTTTCATCAGCTAAATTCCCTGCTTTCTGGCACTTACGGGGTTGACTTCGATTGTCAGAGGAGTCAGCTGTCCACAGAATGGATTTCTGCCCCATCAGCCTTGGATCTAGTCTAAATTTTGCTGCCAAACAGGTGAGAGGGTCCCTATATCAAAGAAAGAAAGGAATGTGGTGAGAGTCCAGGGTCACACTCTGAAAATGAATTCACCATGGTTATTGGTTAGTCCTAAAAAATCTAGGTTTTATGGGTAATTTTTTATACTCATTTATTTCTCTTTGATTTTTTTCTCCATACAGAAGTAGAAAATAAACATCTTAAATATTAATGTCCAATAATAAGCATAAGCATGTTAAGCATAATAAGCAATAAGCATATTAAGCAATAATAAACACAACCAAATTAACCTCCAATAAATAAAACCTGAGAATGAAAATCATGTGTTATTGTTTAGAGCTAAGACGTCCCTCCCAAGTCTGATGCTCAGAGGTGGGGCTAGCTCCAAAGTGTGGGTCAGGGGATCCGACCAAGAAAGGTACATTCTTGTTTCTGGCTCTCCTCTCTCTCTCTGCTCCTGACTTCCGTGATCCACAACTCTGGTTCACCATGCTGGTCTCTGGCCATTGTTTCTGGCCAGGGACCAGGAAACCATGGACTGAGCCCATTACAACCATGAGCCAAAACAAACTTCTCCTCTAAATTGCTGGTGTTTGGTATCTTGTCCTAATCTGTGTTAGAAGATAACTAAAACAAGAAGTAACCAAGATGTATACAGGGAAAGGAAATTACAAACTAGAGCACTTCATGCAATTTTACTTAAACACTCAAATTACTTTCAAATCACTTCAACAGCGATGACTCGGTGACATCCATGAACAGATTGTGCATATTTTAAAGGAAATTCTTGAAATAAGAAACACATCTAAACTCTAATTGCATAAACATCATCAACTGCACTCTTTGTGTGATATATCGTAGAGTCTTCTGTCTTTGAGAGGTAAGCCTGTAGAATTTTGCTCAAAGAAGGAGCTTACAAAATCATGTGTTGTCTTTGAATGTTTAAACAACTTCTAGTGAGCCAGGTCTTACTCAGTATTACCAATTCTCTGTGGACTTTCTCTTACCTGTGTTTTTCAGAGGCACAGGTGATGTTTATTTTGCATAATAGGAAACCTTTTCCCAATTAAAGAAGTCTACTTGATTCTATAGCTTTAGAAATATTTTACTTCTCAGAAGAGTATCATTTGGCAAAATATTGTAGTTGAACAGATTTGCCAAAGGAAAAAGTTGCAGTTACTACACACTGATGATCAGTTGTAGCAGAGAATCTACATAGAGCTTCTGTTATTTGACTACTGAACTGAAAACTCCATCTCACAGGGCTTCATCGGTGGTACACTAAGACTGAGTCACTGCTTGTGTTGTTGGAAAAACACATTTGCCAGGACCATCTGCCTCTTAACACTGTAAGAAACCAGTGTTTCTGAGGTGGGCTGGTTGGTTCTTTTGTTTGTTTGCTATGATTCATAATTTACTAAGCTTCACCTAGACTTAGTTTCCTTGATTGCAGAATGGGAAAAATAATCATTTTAACTAAAATATTACGCTAAGTGAAATAATCCAGACGCACAAAAACACGTGGCTCTATTTCAGTTATATGTAGGGTTTTTAAGTGAAGAGGGTGCTTTAGAGAGAGAAATAATAAAAGACTGGATACTGGGGTGCAAGAGGGTAAGAAGGGAAGAGGTATGGATGGAGAGACCCCGAGGACGGGTGTGGTGTCTCCCACGGAGACTAAACGTCACGGCAGCATGTTACATTCAGGATTTTTGCTGTGTGACTGTTTCTGCCCCGGGAAAAGTGCATCACTGTGTGACATGATTGATATGCTAATTTGCTTCATTATAATATCATTAGTGTGTATCTCCTAACATCATCACGTATGCTTCACATATTCATAGTGAAATTTATTTTAAAATAACTTAATAAATTGAAGAAATTAAAAAGATATTTGGGAAATAATCAGCTATGAAGTTCGAGACAAATGTAAAATGTCATTACTCCTATTTTGGATCATTTGGACTTATTCCCTTCATATTCCATTGCATTTTTCTCTTAGGCAAATATAATGGCTATGAGGGAAGCAAATAATTTTCCTGTATGCCTACTTTACTTCTGCCTAATGAACTGCTTGTAGATGCAGAGATCCTTTTAGATGCTCGCATGTATGTTGCATTGTCAAATATTTAATCTTTATAATATTTAAATAAAATTATCAATAAATGATTTTTGTATGACTAATAAATTTCCTCCATACCGCTTTCTTTGCCATGCAGCTAATTGAACTATTTATCTCTGTTGGTATTTGTATTTACCTTTCAATGTGAAAATTTAAATGTTACTACTTGAGTATGACACACATATTCTTATGATAAAATATTTTAATTAATCCTTTATTAAAACACGATTTTAGAAATGGTGAAAGCGACCAACTGGTGTTCAAGTTCACAGCAGACCTGTAACAGCCAGCTAAATCTTACCAGCCTTTTCCAACTCCGTGCAGTATCTGTTTTTATGCTGATGAATTTCTTCAGTTTCCTTAGATAAGAAAGAGCTACTAGAACTTCTGTAAACCTGTTTGTAGATGGCAGCTTCAAGCTTCAGCTCCTTCCAACAACTGACAGGAAAACACACATATCTCTTAAATTATTCATTCTCCAGTAGAAATAATTCCCACTTGGCTATTCAGAAGACCTCAGGTTCCAGGATAACGCAAGTACGTGCTTAATTAAAGATGGTTTAATTCCTACATGAGTACATGGTGAAGAGGAGAAAGACATAGGGCTTATTATACCACATTTACAAAAATTGAAAGTCATATTTTCCTGGTTTTTGGAGAATATTTTAATAGAATTCGGTTTGTTTCATAAATAATGCAATGCTTGGATATGGCTGTTGAAGCTGCAGAAATTGCTACCTAGAAAAAGAAAGGCTGTCACTTGCAGACGTTTGCGACAGAAAGGAACAACAAACGCTCTCCATGATCCCGACAAGGTTCTGCTTTTGATAATACAGTCCGTGAGTTACAGTGACTGCCAAAGAGCCACGTCTAGTTCAGGGCTATTTGTGAGAACAGAGGCTCTACTGTGACTCTGAGCACAGTGTACAGAAAGGCCTCCTCTTCTCCCCAGGCCCACACGGCTTTAGGTACGTACGTGTGTACACATACAGAGAGAAAAGAGAACAGTGATCATCGCAAGGGCAGGAGGGGAGAAAAGAGGGTGATGTAGCTCAGAGGATACGAAGCTCTGTGTGTGTGCGCGTGTGTGTGTGTGTGTGTGTGTGTGTGTGCACACACACATTAGCATATTTCTTCTTGATGTTTCTCGATGGTTTGAGAACTCAGGGTGAACATCCTGTTTCTGATCAAAAAAGAAAAGACAAAAAAATTCCGCCTCGGGGGCCAGTGGGATCGGGAGGAAAGCTATGGTTTCAGAAGGGCACCCGGGCCAGCCCTGGGCAGAGGGACGCGCCCAGCGCAGCAGCCGCGGAGGGGGGCCCGGAGCTGCTCCGACCTTGCTCACAGCGCTCTCACTTCGGACGTCTATCTCAAGGGCCTCAGCCCAGAGAAACAGGGAAAGAGAAGGTTTGTAAAAGTTACTTCCACTCGACCCGGATATACCTCTCTGGGTCTCCTCCCCACAAAAAGTCAGCACTTCACACAGACACAAGCACATCCACGTTCGTATCAGCACAATTTGCAAAAGCTACTTTATGGGCAACCTACTGCTCTATGGCCCAAACAGATCAAAGAGATACAGAAAACGTGGTATCTATACACAACGGAGTACCACTCAGCAACCACGTATAATCAGTTTAGTTATTTATAGGAAAATAGATGTATCATGAGATCATAACACGATATGAAACAAATCAGACACTGGACTCATTTTTTCTTTTTTCTTCCTTTTTTTGTTCTCTTCTTCACTGATTAGTGGAGTTTAGGGGATTTTCCTTTTTCCATTTGCATTTGTTTTTCTCTACTTTCTTTTTTCCTTTAATTTTTTTTCATTTCTATTGTCCATGTTTTTCTACCTTTTTAAATCTTCTTTTTCTTCTTTGTTCTTCTGTGTTACCCTCGCTCATTCTGCTACTATCTCTGTATGCCCTCACAGGATTTTATCTCACTTCTCTCTCCTCCTCATCCTCCATTGTTCAACTTTTCATTTTTTCCCTTGATTCTTCCATTTCCAACCTCTTATATCTTTTAGTAGTACAGCCACTAAGTTTTACTAAACTTCAGGTAGTTAAGTATGTCGTTTCTGTTGAATCCGTGTGTTAACAGAGGTGTGGTTGCTGCATGTAGTAGACATTTATGATATGTCAGTATTTGCTTTATCCTAGTGTTTACACTATAATTACACATCTTTCCCACAGTTAAGGATGACACATCAGTGTTTCTAACACATCAGTGTTTCGCTGTCCAGTTTGTCTTGTGTTACAGCTCTATCCAGGTGCTCCCTTAACCCTCATGCAGTCGTGGGGCCGCTTTCCAGAGGAGGCTGGGACAGTATGCAGTGCTGGGATCAGGGTGTGTGGTTACTAATCAGTCCACTGGCTGGTCTGCCACAGCACTGGCTGGACGAAAGATGTGACTGCCATACCAGCCCTGCGGTGCGCAGTCTCCACAAAATACAAGGGAAAGAAGGAGGCGCTGATGTGCTCACGCCTGCCTGCTTGGTGTGGACTATTTCCCCTGCCACGCCGCCCTGCCTTGGACCAGCCAGCTGTGGACTGAGAGCTCTACAAGCTGTGAGCCAAAATAAAGCTTTTCTTTGGATGTCAAGTATTTTGTCTGGGCAACACGAAAAGTAACCAAGACATCTTGAATGATGTTATTGTTGCTGATTTGCTATTGTCAAGATGGCATAATTGGGGTTTTTTGTTGTTGTTTTTGTTGTTGTTGTTGTTGTTTTTAGGATTTTTGGGACAGGATCTCACTCTGTAGTTCAGGCTGGCCCTGAGCTCAGCCTCAAACTCACATCACAGCAATCCTCCTGCCTCTGCCTCCAGAGTGCTGGGATTACAGGCGTGAGCCACCACACCCGGCTCTGTGGTATGTGGTACTGGTTGCTGCTGGGTGTGAGTCTCCGTGCCCAGTATGGTATGTGGTTACTGGGGATCGAACCTGGGCCCTTGCACTTGCAAGACAGGTGCCGGAACCACTGAGCTAAATCCCCAGCCCTAGCATAACTGTTTTGATTACTACATTCTCTCCATAAGCCAACATCCAGCTGATCTCTGTATCATTAACAAGACTGTGGCCCATTCCCAGAGAACTGCATGCCAGACCCACTGCCCTGCTTACTCCCCCATGAAAGAAAGGGGTTGGATCTCAGAACAGAGGCAAAGTCCTCCATCAGCCATGCCCAGAGGGCACCACTGGGAAGCAGGCACCGACTACAGAGATCTCTGCAGCAGCAGCAAGTCTTCCTGCTATGAAACCTGAAAATCTCAGCACAGAACAGAACATGAAAAGCAATAAATACATAAGCAGATACTTCCCCAAACCCCCAATGCCTCCAAAGTCAGAGGGTACAAGGGGAGGAAAACTAAAGTCAAGCAACCAAATTATTCGGAACAATCACAGAGAGTAGAGAGCAGTTCAGCAGGGTGCTCAGCCAGTCTGAAGAAGATATAGTTAAACAGACAGTGGATGTAATAAGCAAAATGCTCAGAATTTACAAAAGACACCGATAAAAGCTAGCTGAGGGCTGGGGATTTAACTCAGTGGTTCCGGTGTCTGCCTTGCAAGCGCAAGGTCCCGAGTTCAATCCCTAGTAACCACAGGTGTGGTGACTCACGCCCACCAGCAATCAGTACCACATACTACAGTGCTGGTTGTGATGGCTCACATCTGCAATCTCAACACTCCAGAGGTAAAGGCAGGAGGATTGCTGCAAATTTGAGGCTCTCCTGGGCTACATAGTGAACTCAGGGCATGCCAAACTACAAAGCAAGACCCTGTCTCAAAAAATAAAAAAGAACAAGACACCTTGGAGTAAAGTGTTTCGAGCCCTACAAGAAAAAAGTTCCAATCCAGACTTATATAGCCTTCAAAACTATTTTTTAAAATCGATGGAGAAATAAGGTATTTCCATAACAAAAAGCACCGTAAGAAATTCTTGATAGGGCCAGGGATTTAGCTCAGTGGCATCACACATGCCTCACGAGCACAAAGTCCTGAGTCCGATCCCCAGTACCACAAAAAGAAAAGAAAAGAAAAGATAACTACATGACAACTACATAAATTCTCAAGGTTAAAGTGAAATAAACATTACACATCTGTATGTGTAAATATTGTATCTTTTCTCTGATATGAGAAATTAAAGGTATAAATGAGTTTTAAAATATATGAATTACTATTGTGAAAAATTACTATTGTGAAATAGTAAGAAAATATTCAAAAGGAAAAGGGGGTAGGGGGTAAGTAAAGAAGGGGAAAAATTGATGGCTAAAAAAAGGAAACAAAGCTTATGTCCAAGGGGTGGGAGTTGTAGGGGGCAGGGGAATGGGAAAAAATGAGAATCAAGTCTTGTCATGTACTGGTATAAATTCTCAATGTTGATTGTGATCATAAGGTATATATAAAATGTACCAATAAAATCAATTTTTAAAAATTCTCAAGGTTATCCTCAAAAAAGATAGTAAAGCCAAAACTGCCAAAAAGTCTAATAAAATGAATACACTGGGCAGAATGAGCAGGCAAGCAGAACAAAGAGGAATCATCAGCAGGAAAATAATACAATGACAAGAATAAATCAATATCGTTCAGTAATAACTTTCAATGTGATTAGTCTCAATGTAATGCAATAGGAACCCAGAAAAAAGCAAGAATAGTTATCCTAATTTCAAGAAACTGAGTTCTGAAGTACATTAAAGATCTAAATATGAAAACAGAGACACTACATGTGTTGGGAGATAGAGCAGGTAGAACTCTTGGAAACATTAGCATAGGGAAAGACTTTATGAACAATATCTCAGGAGTGCAGGAACTAGCAGATATAATCAACACATGGAATCTCATCATATTAGAAAGCTTCTGCACAGCAAAAGAAACCACTGACAGAGCAAAAAGAAAACCTAAAATGTGAAAAAAAATTTTACTTGCTATTCCTCAGACAAAGGTCTACTATCCAGAGGATATAAAAAACTTTTGAAAGTCCCCTAAATTTAAAGACCCCATTCAAAACTGGAAATCTGAAATGAATAGTCATTTTTTTAGATGAAATAAAGGCAGCAAAAATAAAGAAAAAATGTTTGCCATCACTGGTCATTTGAGAGATGCAGATGAAAACAACACTGAGATTCCATCTCACTCCAGAAAGAATGGCTGCTATCAAGAAAGCAACTAACATCAAATCCTGGCAGGGCTTTGGGGAGAAAGGAGCCCTTCCCCACTGTTGGTGGGTGTATGGACTAGTGTAACCTCTGTGGAAATCTGTACGGAGACTTCCAAAAATCTAGGATTAGAGGTCCAGTTTGACCCTGCTCTTTCCCTCCTGGGTATATTCATGAAAGAATGAAAAGCACCATAGCACGGTGACGTATTCATACCCAGGTTATAGCAGCTCATTTTGTAACAGCTAACTTTTGGAAAGAGACCAAATTCCACCAACTGGAGACTGGGTAAAAAAAGACGTAAAACAGAATATTACTCAGCCATAAAAAATGATAGATTAGAGACATTGATAGCTAAATAGATTCACCTTGAGCCCATACTCGTAAGTGAAATAAACAGGACACACATGTCTAAATACAAATATCATTTCCCTAGTGTGAGAAACTGACAATATAAATGAGGTCCAAAATGTATAACAGAAATTGTGAAACAAGAAGGAAATCTAAGGGGAAGGAGAACTGAGAGAAAGCAAAGAAGAGAAAGAAAGAAAATGGCATGTAGAAAGGAAAACTGAAAAAAAATTTTATATATGAGGTGGAGGGGATGAAGACAGGACAGGGAAATGGGAAAAACAAGAGTCAGGGTATACTGTGTATAATAAAAATTCTCCATGAGAAATGTGGTCATAATGTATTCCTAAAATGTACCAATAAACTCAATTTTTACAATATAAATAAGTGACTGTAAAATTTTAAAAAGTTGGTTTCAAGCTAAAACTGATCATAAGAGACAAAGTCATTACATACTGGTGAAGGGAAAAATTCCTCTAGAAGAGAAAACAATTATAAACATATATGCACTAAACACAAGTGTGCCCAATTGCATAAAGTAAGCACTACTGAACGTAAAAGATCAAATAAGCACAATACAATCCTACTCAGGGACCTCAATACCCCACTGTCACAAATAGATCAACTGGGCTCAAAATCAACTAAAAAAATCAAAGTTGAACCAAAATTTTGAACAAGTGAATCTACTAAATACACTTAAAATGTTCCATGGAGCAACAACAGAACATACTTTCTTCTCAGCCCCACGAGACGTCCTCTGAAATAAAACCCAGGCTAGCCCATAAAACACATATAAGGATACGTGAAAGAATTAGTTGTCCCAGAGATATCACCAGATCACAGTGCAATAAAACCAGAAATCAATGATTTAAAAAAACCATGGAAATTATGCAAACACATGGAAATTAAACAATACCTTCTTGAATTATCAGTGGGTCACAGAAAAAAACTAAAGAAGAAATTAGATGATCTCTAGAATCAAATAGTCATGCTGTACCAGCACCACCAGAGCCCGTGGTGAAAGGGTGAGCGGTCCTAAAGAGGAAGTTCATAGCTGTGAACACTCACATGAGAAAACAACAAAAAAGAAAAGCAGAGCAGGTCCAGACAAATGGCCTAACAACGTACCTCACGATCCTAGAAAAATCAGAAAAATCCAAATCCAGAAGAATTATAAGGAAGACAATTATAAAGATCAGAGATGAAATTAAGAGTAAAAAAAAAAAATACACAAAGAATTGATGGATTAAGAGCTAGTTCTTTGAAAAAATAAGCAAAAAAAAATTTTTTTAAACCTATAGCAAATTGTACTGTCCCAAAAAGGAAAGAAAAGATCCAAATCAATGTACAGTAGTACCTCAGTTCACAAACACTTTTGTTTGCAAACAATTTGGGAAGCATTAGGAAAATTCTGTTGTAGCTCGTAAACTCTGCGCTGGATGACAAACACAGTCGCAGCCATCTTTCCCACATGGACGTGAAGGTGACGATCTTTTCCACAGTCATGGAAGGAGTTAAGTTCGGGAACCAAGGTACCGCCGTAATCAGAACAGGAAAAAGGGAAATCACAATGGGCACCACCAACATCCAGAAGAGTATTAATAACTCGTTGAAGGAACTGTATTTCAAGAAATTGGAGAATTCAGAAGAAATGGATATATTCCTAGATACATGAGAATTACCAAAACTGAACCAAGAAGATATTAAAACCCTACAACAATCCTGATGGCAATGAAGTGAGTAAGTAATTTTTAAAATCACTACAAAGAGCCCAGGTCGCGGTGGATTTACTGCTGATGTCTACAAGAACTTTAAAGAACATCTAACACCAATATTCCTCAAACTCTTTGAAATGGAAAGGAATGAGGTCTAAGGACATTCCTGGAAGACAGCGTTACCCTGACTCCAAAACCAGAAAAGGAGCCAATAAAAAGAACTGCAAGCCAATTTCATTCATTAATGATCATAGAGGCAAAATCCCCCACCAAGACACTGACCAAGAGAATGCAGCAAGGCATCAAAAATCTCACTTATCGTGGCCAAATAGGATCCATTCAGGGACACAAGGGTGGTTCAACATACACACATCAGTTCACGTAATACATTCTATTAACAGAAGCAGCAAAAAAACCGCATGATCCCCTCAGCTGATGTAGAAAAGGCCTTTGACGGAAACGAACATCTGCTCATGTAAAAAATAAAAACTTTTTCTTAAAACTGAAGAAAATAGGTACCTTATCTCAATTGGTAAAAGCTATTTATGACAGACCAACAGCCAATATTGTGCTTTTCCTCTAAAATAAGAAAGGAGGCAAAGCTCATGTATTTAGGGGGTGGGCTGTAGGGAGGGCAAGGGAATGGGGTGAAAGGAGAATCAAGATGTGTCAAGGACAGATACAAACCCTCAGTGTTGAGTGTGATCATAACATATGTATAAAAAGGACCAATAAAGTCAATTTTTTTTTTCTTTTTGAGATAGGGTCTTGCTTTGTGGTTCAGGCTGGCCCTGAGCTCAGCCTCCAACTCACATCACAGCAATCCTCCTGCCTCTGCCTCCCGAGTGCTGGGATTACAGGCGTGAGCCACCACGCCCGGCACTGTGGTATGTGGTACTGGTTGCTGCTGGGGTGAGTCTCCAAACCCAGTATGGTATGTGGTTACCAGGGATCAAACCCAGGTCCTCACGCTTGCAAGACAGGTGCCAGAACCACTGAGCTAAATCCCCAGCCCTAATCTCAGATTCTTAATATTACTAAATGTCATTTCTCTAATCTACTCTATCTTCTTATCAGCTGCAACTGTACCCCATTTACCTTTGAATTATCCACTGCAGCAGTCATATGGGAGAAGTGAGACAAAGAGTCGACCCTTTCATTTATTTACCCATTTCAAAGAAATGATTGGTTTGGGCCGGGGAGTTAGCTCAGTGATTCCGGCGCCTATCTAGCAAGCGCAAGGACCTAGTTCGATCCCCAGTAACCACATACCATACTGGGCGTGGAGACTCACCCCAGCAGCAACCAGTACCACATACCACAGTGCCGGGCGTGGTGGCTCACGCCTGTAATCCCAGCACTCGGGAGGCAGAGGCAGGAGGATTGCTGTGATGTGAGCTTGAGGCTGAGCTCAGGGCCAGCCTGAACCACAAAGCGAGACCCTGTCTCAAAAAAAAAAAAAAAAAAAAAAGAAATGATTGGGTTCACAAATATTCTCTCTTGGAAAACAGCTCTTTACATTATCATAAGCTTTTAGATTTAAAGTTTGTGTTGGATGCCAATGTATTAGAATTATTATCATCCTTACTGATACTTAAATAAAAATGTTTTAGATGTTTAAAAAAAGATGTTGTATTATAGTGATAGCACATTTATGCCTGTTTATGGTAGCACAACTGACAATCATTAAATCTTGGAAGCAGCTTATATGACCATCAGCAGTGAACGGAGGAAGATGTGTTATTTACACTTACTGGCGCAAAGCTGGGTAAACCCGAGTCAGCTGTAGGGAACCAGATGCGCCTCGAGATCATGATGTTAAGTGAAATAAACATACAACTTAAATATCACATGATTTTTGTCATATGAGAAATCCAAAGTATAAATATGAGCGAAATAAAATATAGGAAATATGTAGCCAGGTTTTTCATAAATGGGAAGGGGATCGAGAGATAGAAGTGGACCCGGGTTCTTCTCACAGGAAGGGGATAAAAATTGTGTTATGTGCATGTATCAATGTCCCAAGAAGAATGTGATCATTATTTACTACAAACATATACTAATAAAAACTTAAAATAGAAAACGATAAATGTAGTTATTATGCAGAGCAATGTATACTAATAAGAAAGACCTCAGAGGAGAAATTCACTCTTCTGGATGACCAAGACAGAGGAGTATCCTGGTGTCCTCTGTGGGGCTGTCACTGGGGAAAGTGAATGGGGGAACCCCACTCACACCCTGACCGGACACCCCGATGTCCAGAGCCACGCAAGCAAGCACTTTACCCAGACACTGGTGCGATCTGCCCTTGGAACTGCTTCGGAGGAGCCCGAGCCCAGCTCTTGAGCTGGGGTGCTCTGGGTCTCTCTTAAGCACAAGCGACACAAGAGTTTTTGTTTGTTTGTTTTAACACATAAATTTTTCCCCTTCTTCTTTTTTGTGTCTGGGGATATCAGGCCCTGGAACTGTCCTTGTCACTTGATAGCATCAAAATGGCTTCCTCAGCTGTCTTGGGCCTTTTAAACTAACACAGCCTGTGTCCGTGGCCCTCTGACAAGAAACTTCTGCTCCAAAATGAAAGTGATCTTAGGTAGAAAGGGTGAGGCAAGTGCTTGACAAGCACAGTTCCTGTTCTTCTTACATAGGCGCTGCCTTGGCTTTTCTATGTTAAAAGCCAGCCTAGGGCAGCAGGGAGAAGGGAACCTATTAAAATGCCAGCTACATCCACTGTACATGGAGCAGGACATCTAAATTATATGCCTGTGCCAGCCTGGTCTCTGCCGACTCGGGCAGTTAGCCACTCTCTGCTCCTACCCCTGCACCAGCACCAATTTCTTCACTGGCCTCCTCGTTTGCTTCAGAATTATAGGAGTGTTGGCTTTTTCTTTACCTAAATGTGCATTGCTTAACATTTTTACTTTTATTTAATTTGCAGGAATCTTCATACTGGGAACTGTGTCAGACCAGGTGGGACCTCAGTCAGAAGAGAAAAGGAGACAGAAATGGTCAGTCCAGCTGGAGAACCATTCAAAAGGTCTGTGTTTTTATGCACAAAAAATGTGTGTACCTCGATATGTCCCAGTAACACTACCTTTCTGATGCCCCGATTCAAGACGCCAATGTCAATCCCGCACTCCTTAATGTCACCGCCATGAAGCCCCAATCTAGTGCCTTTCGTCCCCAGGGGAGCAAGTCCTCAGCGACTGCAGCAGGCTGGCGACTCGGCCGCACGTGGAGTCTACCAGATGAACCTAAAGAGGCAGATAAGCCAGAGAGGGAGACGTTTATTTAATCACGTCTAAATCTTGCATTGGTTACGGGTTACACTTACACTAATTCATGTCAGATCTGTGCTCTCCTTCCAAGTCTGGAGCCTTCCAATGGAAAAATCTCGAATGACTTTAAAGTTCTATCTTTCACAAAAAAAGATCAGCACCACCGAATGCATCCTTCCCGAAGAGAAAGAAGAGGTCAGTGTTTTGTTTCAGTCACGAAATATCTGGCAGAGAAACAACGAGCAGACTGCCACGTTTGGGTGTTGGGACATTCCTGACTGGCAAGGGCGTGTCACCCCTTGTCACACGTAGCACTCCCTGAACCTGAGCCGAGGCCCAGCGGGGCGGAGCTCCCACAGACTCACTCACGAAGCGCAGCAGAAAGAGAACTGAGATGCACAGTCTCGTGGATGCACAGCACAAACTACAAAAGCACAGTGCTCCGGAAGCACCTGGAATATCTCCGCCCACGCTGCACGCGGCGTGCGGTGACCACTCACTGCTCATGGTGAATATCAGCGTGTGACTATTTCGATCCCGAAGGAGGACGCTCTACTACAACATTAGCTTCTGACCTTGAACATACGCCCACTTTATACTGAATTATTATCTCCAGGCCTAACACTGGGAACATTTTAATGCAGATTCTCATAGGAAAGAAATCAATACTGTTAGAGGTTAATAGGGAAATAAAATGTAAGGGGCATCCATTTCTGAAATTTTTCCCATAAAAAAATTTTAAAAGGGTCAGGGTTGTAGTTCAGTGGCTCTGTACCTACCTGGCAAGGGCAAAGTCCTGAATTTGATCTCTAGAAATGGAAAAATAAATATAAAGGAAAAAGTTTTTCCTATCAAACTTTAATAGTATCACACAGCACAACCTACAACATACTGAATTGGGAAGTAGCCAACAAACTGGTAAGGGTGTGACCTGGTAAAAAAACAAATTAAGAAAGTCTGCTCACATGAGAAGAGCAGCAAAGGCACATTATGACAAACGGATATGAGTTAAGACAATAAATACGGGGGCCGGGACTCAGCTCAGTGGTTCCTGCGCCTGCCTTGCAAAATGCAAGGGCCCAGGTTCAATCCCCGCCAACCACATACAACAATGCTGGGCGTGGAGACTCACGCCCACCAGCAATCAGTACCACATACCACAGTGCCGGGCGTGGTGGCTCACGCCTGTAATCCCAGCACTCGGGAGGCAGAGGCAGGAGGATTGCTGTGAGTTTGAAGCTGAGCTCAGGGCCAGACTGAACTACAAAAATGAGACCCTGTCTCAAAAAAAGATAATAAATATAAAAATACAATTGCCTCATATACTTTAAAAAAAAAAAAAAAAAAAAACCTTTAAATTAAGTTTTAAATGACCTTTTAATTTTTTAACTTACTGTTTTTTTTTTTTTTATGTCTGGAATTACCCATTCCGTAGTTTTGGATCATGGTTAATCACTGGTAATGAAACTGTGTGGAAAGAAAAACACTGGCCTTGAGGGATACTTCTGACCTTTTCCTAGGACGCAAATCAATAAAATTACCGACTTTTTGGCATTTTTCCATTTTTTCACACAGGCGTTAACCTAACCTTGATCACGCCCATCACCCCTGAACCTCTCACATCTCCTCCCATCCTGCTTCCTAAGCTCTTGTCTAACAATAA
>PVIR01022718.1:0-17904 GCA_004026965.1 Petromus typicus
GTCTTGCAAGCGCAAGGGCCCGGGTTTGATTCCCCGGTAACCACATAACAATACTGGGTGTGGAGACCCACACCCAGCAGCAACCAGTACCACATACCACAGTGCCGGGCGTGGTGGCTCACGCCTGTAATCCCAGCACTCGGGAGGCAGAGGCAGGAGGATTGTGACGTGAGTTGGAGGCTGAGCTCAGGGCCAGCCTGAACCACAAAGGGAGACTCTGTCTCAAAAAACCTAAAAAAATAGTGAGACCCTGTCTCAAACAACAACAACAAAAAGAATATAATGGGTCATTCCAGTTTAGGTAAGCATAGGTCTAGAGTTCAGCGTGCTATCCAATCTCAACTGGGTCTTTAAGTGACTTCTCCAAGGTTGATGGGACAATTTCATTACAAAGAATTCTTAAATACACTAGAGAATTTCAAATTAACTGCAAATCAAGTTATCAAACAATGCCCTATTTACTATGTCATTTATTTTCCTTTTCCTTAATTTCTTCCATTTTGCAATTAGTAACATCTGGACATGAAAGAAAATGTATGTAAAAATTCCATGTATTTTTGCTATGAAAGAATAGGTTAAAACTAAGAGCAAAAATGAAACTGGTAGGCCATTGTGATGGTACACAGCTGTAATTCCAACTCTCAGAAGGCTGAGTCAGAAGAAGCACCTAGAGTTCAAAGCCAGCCAGGGCTATGTGGTGAGTTCAAGGTCAGCTTGAACTACATAATGAGGGAGGAAAAGACAGACTGACAGACAAACACAAGGCCCTGAGTTCAATCGCTAGTACCAGAAAAAAAAAGTTTCTAAGTAATCTTAATTAAAGGTAGTTAAATGATCTTTTGATAAGATCATTGTTTACCTTTCCCATGACACACTTGTACATCACCAGATATTACATAATCATTTTGATTTTTAACATAAAAGACTATAAATCACTGAAATTTTATATAAACTATGATAATTCACCACAAAACAAAAACAAAATAATTTTTCTTTCTCTACTTACTAGTTGTTACACAATGAAGAGTATTTGGTTGGTGCTTAGAATTTAATGCTTCTATGGAAATCACTATCTGCTCTTCTAGCAGTGTTGCTCCCTTTGATATTTCTGCTTCACATTTCCAGTGAATTATTAAATATTTCAAAATCTGAAGAGTGAATCCAAACAAAACTGTATTTTAAAATCACAGTAAGGGGGAAGGGGAAAGCAAAGAGGGAAAGAAAAATTGTATGGTAAAAAACAAAAAAACGTGAACAAAATTTATGTATATGGGAGTGTGGAGGCTGTAAGGAGGACAGGGGAACAGGAAAAAAGGAGAATCAAGATATATCATGTCCGGCATCAGTTCTCAATGATGAATGTAATCATAACATGTACCTAAAATGTACCAAAACTCAATAAAGGGGAAAAAAAGGGCCAGCTAATTTTGAAATGAAAAAAATCATACTAATAACAAATTTGTATGATAGTTAAATTAACAACTCTAATCCCAAAATATTGAATTCCTGCTTGAGAAATGACAGATTCACATTTCTTTAGTGTATAGTATGGTGTCTAAACAGAATATTTATAGTAACCTAAGAAACTGTGAAATTCACTTCAGTGACCAAAAAACCAGGAAATTTAGATAATAAAAGTACAGTAGTCAGAGAATAAGTTAATCTGGAAATAAAAACTAAGTAAAGTTTACAGTTTTTGTTTCTTTCTCTCAAAAGCCAACATAAACATGCTGAATAACAGTGCCATCTGGTTATGAATAATCTTTATCTTTCATTAAATTAACATTTTTGAGGGTCAAACTATTTTTCAGTACCAGAGGCAAACACCTTGATTTGAATTGCTGATATAACAATTTCTAGCATGTGAAGTTACTTAATCTTTCTTTAGACCATATTTTTTGTCTTAAAAAATGAGGACAAACATCCTACATAGGGCTGCTATGCAAAGTAAGCAAATGTGTGTGTAAAATGCTTAATAGTGCACTTGGCATGTAGTAAATGCTAAGTTCTAAAAAGTTTATCGGCAGTAAAGACTGGACACAATATTTTTAAGCTGATTAATACATCAAGATATCCAAAAAATAAATACAGGGGAAGCTGCAGGGGAAAAGAAAGCCTTCTACATCATTGGTGGGAATGTAAACTAGTATAAACACTATGGAAATCAGGATGGAAGATTTCTCAGACTAAATCAAGCAACTTCATTTGACCTAATTATTCCTCTCCTACATATCTTCCCAAAAGTTAAAGACAGTGTACTACAGTAATATAGTCACATCCATGGCAGCACAATTCAAAATAGCTAAATTTTAGAAGCTGTCCATATATCCATCAACAGATGAACAGATAAAGAAAATGCGACATCTATACATAATGGGGTATTGTTCTGCCTTAATTAAATTTAAGTTATTTGTAGGAAAATAGATATACCTTGAGACCATAAGGTTAAATCAGATGCATAGCTTAAATATTACATAGTCTCTTTTATGAAAAAATCCAAATACAGAGTAAAATAAACAACAGGGAAAAGTTTCCTAGAGTTCTTAGTTTAATCAAAATATTGTAATTTTGTTATGTCTGCATTTATGTTATGTCTGCAGTATTTAACAGCTTTTTTAAAAAACATATAAGCTTAGCTGGGTGTTGTGGCTCACACCTGTTATTCAAGCACTTGGGAGGCTGAGGCAGGAGGACTGACAGGAGCCCAAGACCAGTCTGGGATATATAGCGAGTTTGAAGACAGCCTGAATGAAATAAACAGCCCTATTTCAAAAAGGGGGGAAAAAAAAAAGCATATAAGCTTCAAACTTCACTAACCAGAGCTCTCTTTCCACTCGTATTTGTATTTTGTATTTTGTATTTGTACTTCGTATTTTTTGTCAAATGTTTGGATGGGAAAAAGAAAAAGAAGCTCCACAGTGACTAACAAAAAAGACATCCGAATAAAACATTCAATCTTGATGACAAAGTATATAATTTCATTATTCACGAGAGTAGACTCTCGCTTCCACCACACTAAGACATAGAATTTAGGGCCTGGAGATTTATAAGGCGGTAGCACCTACCTTGCAAGTACAAGGACCCGAGTTCAATTCCCAGAACCAACAAAAAGAAAAAAAGATTACCTTTCTTCTTTTAAAGGCAAAAAGATTTGAGTAAGAGAACTTGAAAAACTAACATGCTAATTTGTACTAGACTTTATCAAGATAGTTCCCAGGCATTTCTACAGTCTATTTTCTTCCTTCGTCCTCTGCCTTCCTGTGTTCCCGCTGTTGAGATTTTTCCCATAGTGTACTTTATCCATAATGAGAGCAGTTAGAGAAAAGAACATTCGTTTGTGAGTCAGAGCCTGGTGTTCCATCCTAGGTCTGTCATCTGTAAAAGCGAACCTTCCAACTTCCTTTAATGGTAACAAAAACAGGAGGACTGGGTACACCCTAAGGTGGCTTCCGGGCCTGCGGCTCTATTTCACCCGCCCAATCTCCCTTACAGGGGCAGGTGCTAAACATTTCATTTGCTAATGCTACCCGGGTTGTAATTAAGTGACAGTCAGGTGTGCAGCACCGTCTTCAAGAGGGAGAACGGGGACGGGATTTAGCTCCGTGGTTCTGGCGCCTGCCTTTCAAGCACAAAGGGCCCAGGTTTGATTCTCGGTAATCACATACAATACTCAGTGTGGGGGCTCAGAGTAACACATACCATAACGCTGGGTGTGCTGGCTCATGTCTATAATCCCAGCACTTGAGAGGCAGAGGCACGAGGATTACTGTGAGTTGGAGGCTCGCATAGGCCACATACTGAGTGTAGGGCCAGCCTGAACTACAAAGCGAGATCCTGTCTCAAAAAAAAAAAAAAGAGGGAGAACAGATTTCAGGCCTCTGAGTGCTCAGTGTGCAGCCTCTGAATCTCACCCTAACGGTCCAGCGGCCCCTGAACTAGGGACCCGCGCCCCAGTCTGCACAAACCCCACGTGTACTCTTTTAGGATTGGCGATGATCCCCCAACCTGAACTGCTCCTCACTAGGGACCAGGAGCGAGCCTGCCCAGGTCTGCCTCGCCCTGGCTCTCTCCATTTCTCACAGACCCCAAGAGGGGGGCTGCTTTCCAGCCATTCCTCAAACCCCCCATCTTCCTCCTCCGCCACGTGAGGTAATGCTGGACCTCTCTAGGCAAACTTCGTAGTCTTCCCAATAAAGCCTGCCTCCTCAGAAACTTTCTCCAAACGCTTCCTTTCCCTTCCCCAGCATCACCTCGCAGACTGCTAAAGCCGTCAGCTTCATTCGGCTAGAGGAACTGCGCCGACGCTCTCCTGAAATACCCGCAGGTGGCCCGCGGCTCCTCCCCCGCTCGAGCCTCGCGCCCACGCCCGGACGCGAGAACTCGAACCTTCCCGCCCGCGCGCGCTTTTGCCCGCCCACTGCGCGCTGCGCCTGCGCAGTCGCCGACGCTGGCGCCGCCCCCGCCCGTTGGCTTGGAGTTGGTGCCCGGAGCCTCCCTGCTCTACTAATAGGCAGGTGGATGGGCGGGCCGCGCGGGCGACAGAATTAGCCAGCGGCTGCGGGTGTCGTAGGCGAGCTGGAAACCGGCCAGGCCGCGACTCCTCCCAATGATTTTCCCACGGTCTTGCCGAAATGCAGTTTTCAGCCCTTTTCAAGCGCTTTGACCGCCGTGGGCGCTTACTGGGTCTTTTTAAGTCTCGAGTGCCGGGTGTGGTCACCTCTGCATAGCCTCTCCTTTTTCGGGAGTCTGCTTGAGTGCCTCGGACCAGCTTCTAGTTCCATCTACCTAGCAAATACAACAAATACGAACAGCCAGTTAAAACTGGTTTTCAAATAAATGATTTTTTGTCTATATTTATCTCATGCAATGTTTGGAGGACATATTAAGAACGTGTTCATTCAACTGAAATTTAAAAACTGGACATCCCAGCTTTTAGCTAACAGCCTGTACCAAGGCTTTCCCAGATCTGCCAATTCCTCAGGCCGGACCTGGAAGCTTCCGTGACCCCACCAGGCCCTTTCTCAGTATTGAGTGCACCAAATGTGCAGACATGGAAGGAGCCCTGGAGAATTCCATTTGGAAGGAAGCAAGTCCTATGGGCTCCAGCTGCTGGACTCCATCGGGTCCCAAGAAGGGCTTAAATCCATAACTGCCTGTAATCTCATTGAGCTAAGAGTAAAAACGCTGGTGAGAGAGATTCCTTCCTGGCAGAGTTGCCCAAGGAGGAGGGTGGGACGGGGTGTTGGCTGTTTTCCCTCCAGGGAAAATTCTTCCACTCCAGCTCCAAGATGCCAGGATTGGACAGAACAGACTGCAGAGTTGGCGCGGTGCCTGCCCAGTCCACAATCTTGGTGCTACTCCAAAGAACATGTGGACACCTGGATCATACCCTTCTCCAGTCTGCCCTCGGTGCTCTTGCTCCACCTCCCCATCGCAGATGCTGTCACAGATGGAACCCATTGGAGAAAGAGAGCTTTTTTAGTAGGAAAATTCATCATAATCATCTGATTTGATAAGAAAGCTGGTATTTGGGAAATCACTTCAGTCTTCCTCTCTTTTTCACTCTTTTGTTCGCTGTTTAACTATGTCTTGTCCTTTTTGGGAAGAGGAATTGCCAAAGGGAGAATCATTCATTATTGGAGAATCATTCATTATTCAATCAGTTCTTATTAGCTCTTGACCTGAATTGTTTCAGTCTCACTATCTTGTAAAATTATTATTTACACGATTTGATAGGTGAGTCACCAAGGTACCAAGGATGACTCTGAAATATCGTTGAAAATGTCAGCCCAGCCAACATGCTCCACCTTAGCTTGGCACTGGGACGGAAGGGTGGAGAAACAATTGCCAATGGCAAAGAACCTCAGGTGAAATAGTTTTACTGATCCCTGGCCCTCCTCCTTGAAATGAGCCTGCCTGATAAAGGTGTAAAGAGACATCCAAAACTATCCAAAAGGAAGGGGGAGAACTAACAAAGGTAGGCAGGGACACAGTCTCTCCCAACAATAAAGAAAGTCTTTGATATGAGGGCCTATAATCAGGACTTCCATAGCACCACCATTTTAGTCAGGTGCAGTTTGATAGCTCTTTTTTAATTGTTATTTTTAATTTTGAGAGAGGGCCTCACTAATTTGCTCAGGCTGGGCTCAAACTTGCAATCCTTCTACCACAGCCTCCCAGAGTGCTGAGATTACAGATATGTACAACCACGCCCAGCTGGGGCCTGACATTTACTGAGCACTGACTTTGTGTCAGTTTTTATTTGCCTTCCATAATCCTTCCCTGTAAGAGAGGTGTTTGTATTACAGATGATTGAAGTTCCAAGAAGAGATTGTGTGACAACCCATTTGTATAATGCTAAAGCCAAAGTCTGAAACAAAAATCTTTTTTTTTTTTAGACAGGGTCTCACTTTGTGGTTCAGGCTGGCCCTGAGCTCAGCCTCCGATTCACATCACAGCAATCCTCCTGCCTCTGCCTGCCAAGTGCTGGGATTACAGGCATGAGCCACCACGCCCGGCACTTTGGTATATGGTAGTGATCTCTGCTGGGCATGAGTCTCCACACCAAGTATGGTACAGTGGTTACCAGGGATCGAACCCGGGTCCTTGAGCTTGCAAGACAGGCGCCGGAACCACTGAGCTAAATCCCCAGCTCTGAAACAAAAATCTCTCAACCCCTCTTTCCGCTTCTCTACAGCTGCTACCTGTGCATCTCCCACCTGGATGTGACCTGGCCAGATGCTTGGGAGTTCTGTAATATGAACCACTGATGTTATCATGGGAAATCAACCTCTGTGTGTAAAACTAAGGAGCCGGTTCACCGAGACACCCTCATTTCCTAAAACTAAGACTTAAGTAAGCCTAGCTCCCAGTCCTCTCCATCAATCAATAGGTGCCCCCAATCCCTCTTTTTGGGGGGAGAGGGACTAGTAACTAATATGCTACTGGATTGCAATAAAAAGTTTTTTTATGATCCAGGAGATTGAACCTAGACCATCACGCTGACATGTGATACTAGGTACTTCCTTTATTATTTTAATTTTGAGACAAGGTCTCACTAAATTGCCCAGACTGAGCTCTAATTGGTCATCCTCCTACCTCAGTCTCCCAAGTACTAGGATTATAAGTACGTGCTATTACGCCTGGCTTGGACTGCAAAATATTAAAACCAATAGAATGTTATAGTCAGAAGAGAGATTTGAGATGTTCACTTATCTACATTAGATGAAGAAATATGAGGTCCAAAGAAATTAAATTACCTGCCCAAAGTTAAGGTCATTTTGCTCAACCGAATCAACAAGGAGCCTTTGGCTATGGCTCTGAATATTTTCAGTCTTGCCCTCTAGAGTTTTATTAGCCATGACTTCAGAGGGCCAGTTCTTTCCAGTTCTTAGATTGGGTACATATTGATTCTGTTCTCTTCCTCCAAACACATCAGGAAATAAATTACTGTTATATGTCCATTTTGGATATTCTGTTTATTCTGAGAAGAAATCCCCTGCCTGGCCAGAAGCTACCCACTTCAAGAATCCCAAATTGGTTCTAACCAAAACAAAGGGTTTGAGCAGAAGATCATAGACAGTACTACCAGAAAAACAGTGACATTTCAGGACTGTTGAACTGTCTTTTGCTTTTGAATATACCCTCTCTGTGTATATCATTCCTAGATACTTCTTAGGTCATGCCTTATCCTCAAACTCCCTGAGAGCATTCAAATACCATAAAGAAGTTGACCTGAGGAATTTAAGTAGAAAATATCACTAAGGTCCCCCTTATCAGGCCAGTGTAAAATAAGTCCATTTGAAAAGTTTCTCTCCTGGGAAGGAAATAAGTAACTATTAAAATAGGCTGTTGCCCATATACATAATAGGATCCCATACAGACAATAAGAAAGGGTTAACTGCTTCTCTCAGGTCCCGAGCAAAATCTGGCCCCCACCAGTTCCCATAACCGGGTTTCCTGAAATGGAGCGGGTCCCAGGTGCCTCTCCACTAATCACATTCTTGGAAATGGGGACATGGAGCTCAGATTAGCTCATTCCTTCACCTTCTCGAGGCCTTCTCCACCTGGAGCACAGAATCTGGGGCATCTTCACCACTGCTTTCCTGTCAGGGGTCAGACAGAGATGTTCTCAGAGGAATGTGAGGTTGGGGGCACTAGCAGCAATAGTTTTGACTTTTAGGCCAACTCATGACTACTGCACTTGTGCTGCCTCCACGACTTATAAACCAAGGAAAGATTTTTCCTTTAGGACAACACCAAAGATTTCAAAATTACAATATTTTCTTTGCCCCATTCCTTGTGCTTTCTTCCTCATTTTCTTTGACTGACTGTGATACTGGGTACTTCCTGTTTTGGGAGCTGAGTCACCCTTCAGAGTCTCTGATTTCTCATCTACAAGTAGCAGGTGATAGGCCAGCCAGGAGGTTTTGCTCCTTTCCAATTAATGTCCAACTCTCCTTTGCCTAGAGAACCAATAAAATCTATGTCATGAAGTGATTCTGCCCTCTGTAATTGGGTTTTTACCTTCTAAGTAGGGCTAGAATTGTCCTGCCCCTGATATCCAGTGGAAATATGCTTTGTGCCTTAAAAACCTTAGAGAAAGAAACAGCAGTGTAATCTGGTCACATATGTTCTAATAAACCTATCGATCCAAACGTCAGATGATTAACTTTACTTGAACCATAATTAGAATAATTGGAGCACAGATTCTTCTTCTAGAAGCCCCATTAAGGAAGATATTGGCTCCAGATGTAGGAAGGCTGCTGTAGTCGGTGTTTAAAGTTAAATCTTACTAAGTGCAATAGTCCATACTTGTAACCCTAGAACTCTAGAAGTTTGAGGTAGGAGGACTGTAAATTCAAGGCTGGCCTGGACAACTTATTAACTTAGCTAGACCCTATCTCAAAATAAAAAGTTAAAACAAAACTAGAGATGTAGCTCAGTGTAAAGTCCCTGGGTCCAATACTGGTGGGAAAATATAATAATTTAGAATTTAATTATGGTGGAGCTAAAATTTTTTACTCCTCTCTAAAGTTGACTTGACTTTCATCTGCTTCAGCTTTAAGGCCATTTTTGTCTTCTATTTCCCCAACTTTCCTTCTCACCAGTTGAAAAGATACAGTAAGATCCTACATCTAAAAGGGTCAGGTTGTCTGAATTCTTTTCCCATTTTACCACTTACTTTAGGTGTTATATTCTAGTTTTCCACAACTAAAATAGGAAAATTCTCCCAGGAATATAGTTAAAATATCATCTATGAAACAACTTGAGAGTCTTAGGATCTTTAAGTTAGAAGAAATCTTAGAGGTCATTTAATCTAGTATTTCCCAGCCAGAGAGGTAGTGTTTGTTCCAATTCATTTTCTTCATTCCTTCCCTCCTCCTGGATAGCCTCTCTCTACCTCCTTCCTGATACCTAAGGTAGACAAGAGTTTCCGTTTGCATAGTATATTTATTGTATTTAGTATTGGGAAACGTTAACCTACTCACCTTCCTATTTCACACCACAGTCACACGACAGGTCCTACTAATTTGATATCTAGCTTTGACTTGAATATCTTGCATTGAGAAATTTGCCACCTAGGAGGAATTTACCATTCCAGTTTTGAGCAGTAGTCATTTGGTACAGTTGTTCATTATATGGAACTAAAATCTCTCCCTGTCTCGCCAGCACTATTCTTCCACCCACTGGTCCTAGATCTGCCCTTTGAAACCACAGAGAATCCATATAATCCCTTTATAAAGGAGCGTGGGGAATACTCAGGATTGTTATTGTTAGGTTGTCACACTGGCTCAGACCTGGCCTAAATGATTGTATTACAGCTGTCCTGTGCCTGATACACTAGCTGTGTTTCTAAAACATTGTCTAAACCAAGATTTGTGTGAATCAAATAATTTCAGATAGACTGGGAAGTTGACTATTTGAAGAAATCTTGTTATAAATTCTTTCATTAACTGAAGTATCCTTTTTGTAATGGAAATAAACTCTCCCATTAATCATTTTCACAAATGCAGATTTTTCACTCATTATGCTTTAGTTAAAGCAAGATTTACTTGCATACAAAACATGCAAAATAATAATGACAACGGTAGCTAACATTTATTGAGCCCCTACCTGGCACCTGGGGCCATACACCAGACATGTATTATTTAATCTGTCACCCAGCTTCCTTATGTAAAATTATCCCCTAATTATTCACATGTGAGGAGACTTAGGCTTAGGGAAGTTAAATACCTTGTCCAAGGTCACATAATTAGAAAGTGATGGGCCAGAGTTCAAAGGTCAGAGTCCAGATTCTGGAGTCTTAGCTACCAGGAAGTTTTAGATGCCAGTCATAGTTGAAATGACTAGCTGTTAGTAGTATAGCACAACATGAGTCAATTAGGTTGAGATACCAAAACTGACCTAAAATGTCTACAGCTACAGAGTTGTATACTAACCCTATTGTTTTTGTGTTCCAGCACTGTAGGTAGGTTCCCAAATAGTTTACATTTTTAGTGCAGTTTGATCAAGGAACTCCATATACTTCCCATCAACTATTAGCATTAAGCAGATGTTGCCAAAATTTATTTCAGGAACATACTTTTCTAAAGGGTCTTTGTATTTGCAGGGGTTAGTGGCATGAGCTTCTTAAAAGAAAAAAACTGATTATTGACTATAAAGTCAAAAGTATTAAAAATCATGCTTGATCCCAGCCTGCTCCTAGATGGGTCAGAATTACTCAAGTGGGCCCAGTTTTAGTGACATTTAGGTTTCCAGGTTAAAAATAGTTTGGGAAGGATAGTCCAAGTGTTGTTTTGAATTCAAACTGGACAAAGATAAATGGATGTAATGTTTCTATGTCCTCAAATCAGTTCTAATTTCCAGAATTTCGTCAACAGCCGGATGTACTTGTAACACTGTTCAGGTCAACACAGCCCCTGAGGCTCCTTTGACCCCAGACTTTTCTATACTGTATAAGAAAGATAAAAGGTAGAGCTCTCTTTTATCTTCCATGCCCCACCTCAACCTGCCCTCACCCATCAAAACATCCCATTTAATATAAGACATTATCTTCAGTCTCACCTGCAGAATTTTGCTTTAAAATATATAGGGCCGGGGATTTAGCTCAGTGGTTCTGGTGCCTGTCTTTCAAGCACAAGGGCCAGGGTTCAATCCCCAGTAACCACATACCATACTGGGCGTGGAGACTCATGCCCAGCAGCAATCAGTACCACATACCACAGTGCCGGGCGTGGTGGCTCATGCCTGTAATCCCAGCACCCGGAGGGACAGAGGCAGGAGGATTGCTGTGATGTGAGTTTGAGGCTGAGCTCAGGGCCAGCCTGAACTACAAAATGAGACCCTGTCTCAAAAAAAAAAAAATTAAATTAAAAAAAAAAATATATATATATATATATATATTCATCCTTTGTAAACCGTATACCAGCATGGCCAGAACCAAGCCAACATCCTGCTTTATGTTAGTAGGCAGGGGAAATCAGGCAAGTGTGCTTAGCTCCTCTTGCAAGTCCACCTTCCCAACCTTTACAACAAGCTTGTTTACAATTTCAAGTCGTAGACTCAAATGAGGAAAGATATAATTTGTTTGTTTGTTTGTTTTTCAGTTTCACTTTGTAGTTCAGGCTGATCCCAAACTCACCAGGTAGCCTAGGTCAGCCTCAAGTTCTCAGCAATCCTCCTGTCTCTGCCTCCCAGGTCCTGGGGTTATGGGCATCAGCCACCAGGAGCAGCACTATGGTATGTGGTTCTGATTGCTGGTGGGCATGAGTCTCCACTCTCAGCATTGTTGTATGTGGTTGCTGAGAATCCAACCCTGGCCCAAGCACTTGCAAAGCTGGCACTGGAACCACTGAGCTAAGTCCCCAGCCCTAAAAATAATTTTTTTCCTACCAGGGATCAAACTCAGGACCTTGAGCTTTCAAGGAAGGCTTGGTACCACTGAGCTAGATCCCTAGCCCCCTCCTTTTCTTGATACTTAAAGGGAAGCTTTTGGAGACAAAAATCCCTTTAAAGTACCTGGATCTTGCAATTTTTTTTTTTAGATTTTTGGAGACAGGGTCTCGCTTTGTGGTTCAGGCTGGCCCTGAGCTCAGCCTCAAACTCACATCACAATCCTCCTGCCTCTGCCTCCTGAGTGCTGGGATTACAGGCGTGAGCCACCACACCCGGCACTGTGGTATGTGGTACTGGTTGCTGCTGGGTGTGGGTCTCCACGCCCAGTATTGTTATGTGGTTACCGGGGAATCGAACCCAGGCCCTTGCGCTTGCGAGACAGGCGCCGGAACCACTGAGCCAACTCCCCGGCCCGGATCTTGCAATTTTAAAATACGACCTTTCAAAAACATTATCCCTCCTATGGATCTGTATGTGTATGCATGTGGTACTCTAGTTGAACTTAAGGCCTCTTTCATGCTAGTCTCCCTCTGAGCTAAGCTATATCCCAGCCCTCTCATACAGGTTTTTAATGGCCTCTAAGAATTCAATAGCCAAGAATTTAATCTTGAGTTCTGTATTGCATCCCCATTGCAGAGAGCAGTGCATCTACAAAACATTTGCTGCTATTTAAGTGATGAGAAATAGATTAGGAGGAAAAATAACTCACATAGTTTCATATGAAAACATTTAATTTCATCTATTTACAATGAAAAACCACTTTCTTTCCCAGTGTTTTTTTTTTTTGGCACTCATTAATTGTTGCATACCTATTTGTGTGGCCACTCTTGTGGAACTGTAACTGTGAAATAAATATGTTTTCCTTCATGAAGTTCAGTCCAAAGAAGAATACAACCAGTGGGCAGTGATGATTGGCAATGGAGTACTATCAGAAAATCTAATCCTTGACCAGGAGCCCAGGGAAGAATTTCCAATAGAAAAGACTTTTAAATTAAGAATGAAAGGGTGAGTAACCACTGGGTGAATGGGTGAGGAAGAGCGATTCTAGCAAGAGGAAGTAGCATGTCCAAAAACTTACAACTGAAAAATCTCCCAGAAGTTCTTTCGGTCTAGGACATAGAGTACCAAAGGAGGAGCAGGGGGAGATGGGGCTAGAGAGGCATGCAGGGTGTAGGATGTGTGAAGTTAGAGAAGAACTTTCGACTTATCCTAGGGTCAGTGGACAGCCACTGAAGGGTTTTCAGAAGAATGATCTGTCAGACTGGTGTAAAAGACAATTCAAGCATCCCAGTGGATAAAATGGCCAAATAAGGGTGCAGAGAGGCCTAAACAGACCACTAACCACCAACAATATAAAAAATAACTAAATTAAGTGACAAGAAGAAAAGAAACCCACTAAAGAAACAGACTATGGGGCCAGGGAGTTAGCTCAGTGGTTCGGGCACGTGTCTTGCAAGTGCAAGGACCCAGGTTCGATCCCAGGTAACCACATACCACACTGGGTGTGGAGACTCACGCCCAGCAATCAGCACCACATACCACAGTGCCGGGTGTGGTGGCTCACGCCTGTAATCCCAGCACCCGGGAGGCAGAGGCAGGAGGATTGCTATGATGTGAGTTTGAGGCTGAGCTCAGGGCCAGCCTGAGCTACAAAGCGAGACCCTGTCTCAAAAAAAAAAAACTAAAAAAAAACTAAAAAAAAGAAACAGACTGTGGACCACAGGAGTTGAAGGAAACCCAAAACTGGTAATCCTATACCAAAAGAAGAGAATTCAGGAAGTAGGCCATAATTGGAACCAATTGCTGCCAAGAGCAACAGTAAGATAACAGTCAGAAATAACAACTGGATTAGTGCCGGGTGTGGTGGCTCACGCCTGTAATCCCAGCACTCGGGAGGCAGAGGCAGGAGGATTGCTGTGATGTGAGTTTGAGGCTGAGCTCAGGGCCAGCCTGAACCACAAAGCGAGACCCTGTCTCAAAAAAAACCTAAAAAAGGGACCAGGGAGTTAGCTCAGTGGTTCTGGCGCCTGTCTTGCAAGCACAAGGGCCCGGGTTCGATTCTCTGGTAACCACATACCATACTGGGTGTGAAGACTCACGCCCAGCAGCAACCAGTACCACATACCACAGTGCCGGGCGTGGTGGCTCACGCCTGTAATCCCAGCACTAGGGAGGCAGAGACAGGAGGACTGCTGTGATGTGAGTTTGAGGCTGAGCTCAGGGCCAGCCTGAACCACAAAGTGAGACCCTGTCTCAAAAAACCTTAAAAAAAAAAAAAAAAACCTAAAAAAAGAAATAACAACTGGATTTATCAATAGGATTATTGACAAGCTTGTTGATATATTGTGTTGGATGAAATCAATCACATCAGTGCTTCTTTATCCCATACAGTTATCACCTGTCTCTCTGCTTTGAACTCCATATGTATATATACTTGACCACTTAATATCTCCACTTGATTGATGTACCTCACACTCAGGTTCCAAAACGGACAGTCTCCTCACCCAAACCGAATCATCCTGTAGTATTCTTCGTCTAAATGAATGACACTTCCATTCTTCCAATTGCACAACCCACCCTTGATAAACTCTCACCACAACTCCTATATCTAGCCTATGCCACACTGTGTCAATTTTTCCTTCCAATGCACATCTGTGTCCATTGCCAGCACCTAAGTTCCGGCTACCATCTTCTCTCTCACCTCAGCAGCAGTGGTAGCCTTCTAATTGGTTTTCTGTTTCCCTCTGTATAGCCCTTTCATCAAGCCCTCATGGGCAAAACAGAAAACTAACTATTTTGTTTCAACCTTTCAATGGTCTCCCTGGGTGAAAGTAAAAATTATTGAAATTAGAAAGGGCTGTATGACCTAGCCCTTATCTGTCATCTCAGCTGCAATTCACTGCATATTCTTTCTTGCCCTTTGTTTTCCTTCCACATGGGCCCTCTCTCCATTTCCTGCATATGTCATGCTTTCTGCAGCATCAGGTCTGGTATCCAAACACTCTGTTTGTGGTTAAAAATTGGGGCTCAAGCATCAGATTGGGTTAACATGCTAGCTCTCTGGGCTGGGAATTTGGCTGAGGGTTACAACACTTGCTAAGTATGCATGAGACCCTGGGTTCATTTACTCAGTGCATGCGCACAGACATACACACACAAACCAACACCCCGCAAAACTCCACCCCTCCCAGGTCTAATGACATTGGGTGGTATTCAGTCTATGTCTCTATTTTCTGATCTGTGAAACAGGCTTAGTACTTCCTCTTCAAGTTGTAATAATTAAATAAAATGCTAAGTGTGAAGTGCTAGAAATATAGTCCCCAATTAATGTTAGTTATTATTATTAATTATTAGTTGTTATTAATTATTATTATTATTATTATCATTCTCTGGTTAATTCAGATCTCAGCTCAGGAAGGAAAGTCTCCTATTAGTCTCTCACCCGCTAACCAGGTTACGATTGTTTGTTAAATTATCTCATGGCTTCCTGAACTTTTCATGCAGAGCGCACATGCTGTACTTTCTGATTATATAGCTAAGAATGTTATTTTATTAATGTTTGTGACCTCCACCTCAGCATCCTTCAAGAGGACAGTCAGTGTCCACTGCATAATTATTATATCCCCAGGTCCTAGTTCAGTGCCTGACACCTAATAACCCGTAAATCTGAATGATTGAATAGAGAAAAAGCAGAGGGAATGATGGCACATGACTCAAAACAACTGATGGAGAGCATCAGAGTTTCTTATTTTTCCATCTAGCACATACTCGAGCATGTTTAAATGCTGGTGGGAAGGAGCCAGGAGACACAGCTCACCAGGAGTGAGGCTCATGAGGGCATGGAGAGAGAAGAGACTTATGGAGCTGGAAGAATCTCTCTTAGAAAGAGGGCCACCCCTTCCGTGATACACAAACAAGAGCTGAGAATTCAGCTATATCCATTGACTTGGTGGTGGGGGGGTCCAGATCTTTCCATAAATCTTGGTAAAGACGGGATTCTCTGAGTAGCTCAGCATGCTTGGTGGACATCATTCCATTCACTTTTGCAACTCACATAAAAGAGGCAGAGATTGTCTTCAATATTGATGATACTGATTCACTACAGAGCAAAATAACAAGTTTCCAAAGTAATCCACTCTCAGACTGGAGATAAGCAATCTCAGTGTTCCTTTTATTGAGCATGCTTTCTTTCCAAAGTGGGAAACAGTATGACAAAGTAATAATATTTTCTTAATGACTGATGCTCACTGAGTTCTTACTATGGGCCAGAAGCTGTTGTAGTATTTTACCTGCAATAACTTATTTCATCCCCACATTTTATAGGTGAAGAAATGGAATCCTAAGGAGGGTATTTGTCCAAGACCACACAACTAGTAGGTGGCAAAATCAGGTCTTAAATCCACAAAGTCTGATTCCAAAACCGATGCTTTCAACCCTTCTGGAGTACTCCCTTTCTGGGCATAGTAGGAATCAGAAGACTTGGAATCTCTATGATGAATGAATGCTATGAACTTAGACATTAACTTGAGTTTCTCAGCTTTCAGTTTGTTTATGAATAATAAAAATTACAATGCTACCCTTATGAGGCTATTTTAAGTATTATGACAGATTGAAAATGGGAAATGACGTTACAAATGCTATTATTATGCTAGTAGACCTATTATCCTTGAGTTCTGACTGGGTCACAGTTTAATAAGCTGTTGGTGAGACCCTCTATTCCTAAAACCCTAATAGTCACTGCATTTTGGAAGTTCCATTCCTTTGGCAGATCAACTGATTGTCGTCCCATCAACTTTTATGTCCCTAATCAAGTCTCTCCGATGAGTGTTATCTACACTGTGACTTTCTTCTTCTTCTTCTTCTTCTTCTTCTTCTTCTTCTTCTTCTTCTTCTTTTTTTTTTTTTTGTGAGACAGGGTCTCACTTTTGTAGTTCGGTCTGGCCCTGAGCTGAGCCTTAAACTCACAGCAATCCTCCTGCCTCTGCCTCCAGAGTGCTGGGATTATAGGCATGAGCCACCATGCCTGGCACTCTGGTATGTGGTGTGTGTGAGTGTCCACACTCAGCATTGTTGTGTGTGGTTACCAGAGACTGAACCCAGATCCTGTGCTTGCAAGGCAGGTGCCAGAACCTTGAGCTAAGTCCCCAGGCTCTGTGGCTTTCTTTTTTTTTTTTTTTTTTTAGGTTTTTGGAGACAGGGTCTCGCTTTGTGGTTCAGGCTGGCCCTCAGCTCAGCCTCAAACTCACATCACAATCCTCCTGCCTCTGCCTCCCAAGTGCTGGGATTACAGGCGTGAGCCACCACGCCCGGCACTGTGGATGTGGTACTGGTTGCTGCTGGGTGTGGGTCTCCACATCCAGTATTGTTATGTGGTTACCGGGGAATCGAACCCAGGTCCTTGCGCTTGCAAGACAGGCGCCGGAACCACTGAGCTAACTCCCCGGCCGCTCTGTGGCTTTCTTTTTCCTGAATGTTCCAACACATTTTCACTCTTACTTTTGAGGACAATTGCAGTTTATGCACTAGTTCTTTTAGTTCACTGCCTAAAAGAGTGACTGACTATTAAAAGAAGTCATAAATAGCCCAAATTACATCTAATGGTGAGGTGTACCTAAAAAAGCTGAGTTCTAGTTTGGTGATAGAATCACAAATATCAGAGCTAGGAGAGAACTCCAGGGTAGTCTTTTAGTACAATTCCTCTTCCAACCCATTTCATAAACTAGGTAGTCTGAGGCTAACTAGATAAAAATGACTCAGTTAAGGGTGGTAGCAGGATTCTGTTGTACCTTGCAAATATTTCAAATACATTTAACAAAAGTTTCACTTTGATAAAATCGTATCTGGAAGGTAGTTCAATTGCTTTTACTTGGAACAGTATGCATACCTTCAGAAAGAAGTGAAGTCCTGAATTACATTCATTCATAAAGCCATTCACTATAAATCCTTAAACCCAGTTGGTATACTTCTGAGCACCTGTAATCCCCCTCAAGAGAATAGGGCAGTTTG
>PVIR01022718.1:18004-28117 GCA_004026965.1 Petromus typicus
AAAAAAAAAAAAAAAAAAAAACCCACAAAACCTTAAACCCAGTAATTCACCAAAAGCCCATTCTTTTTGGTGTCCTTATTTAGTTATTTCAGGCATCTGGAAGGTAAATGGGTCCACCCCTTCAGGGGTAGAATACAACCTACTGGCTCTGTACAAAACTCTCCCTGGGTTAATTACCAGTTCCTCTCTGAGCTTAGTTTAGTTTTCTTGCCTGGAACAGCACCTATTTCAGAGATGGAGTGGGGGTGGGAGTGTCACATGACATGCACTTCTTAGCACCCACCACTAGCACCCACCCTGTGCGTTTGTTATCATTTGAGCATAATTCTTTCCTCTGCTAAGCAGATAGCAGTTCACCTTGGTTAATGACCTTAGATCTTAGACCGCTCAGCCCCTAATAAACCAAGAAGAAACCCAGCCTCTGCCGGGCCTAGAAATGTCCACCCCCACCCCCACCCCCCTTAAGACAGTGACTAGGACAGAATTCTCCTGGTTGATAAATGAGAGGAGCTCTGGAGCTGCCGTGATGACTGTTCGGAGAATCTGATTTGAGAGAAGGCGAATCTCCAGGAGCACCATGGAGATGCTTTTGGACAGCCGGACAGCCTACCTGCCTGAAGGAGGAAGAGAGAGAAGGGTCAAGGCAGAGAGAAATGATTAAGAGAGATGGACTGGAGGTGCCCAAAGAAGAAAATCTGACAAGGGAAACAGAGGCCAAATCTCAGGAAACCACCCCGGCGGTGAGTGTCATTCATTGAAAAGAAGGATTGCGTGCCTAGGGGAGATGGATTCGAAACCACAAGCTTTATATACTGGGGCCAAGGCGGGGTATCCAAACTGCAGAGACCTAGGCCGGTAAGCTGTGGGGGGTGCCCAAGTGGCCGAGGGGTGACGGGGGGGTTAGCGAGAACCGGAAGGCGTAGGTTAAGGACCACACACACACACACACATACACACACACACACACAGTGCAGTGGGGGTCGGGAGCCGGCTGTGGAACCGCCGCCACCTTCGCTCCGGGGAAGGTCAGCGACCTGGGTCGGAAAACTGCGGGGAGGACCGAGAGGGGCCGCGGTTGCCATGGCGCCGGGCGGGGAGGGGGTGACTCGGGCCCCGCCCCGAGCCCCGCGGGGCCGCGGGCTCCAGATGGTCCCGGGCCTCCCGCGGGAGTCGGCGGCCTGCAGCAGGGGGAGGCTATTGTCCTCCTTCCGCGGCGCCGCAGTCCCGCCGCTCGCGCCCGCGCGCCGCCGCCACGCGCCCCGCTGCCGCCGGCCCCGCGCGCCCCCCGCGCGGCTCGCGCCCCGTGACAGCGCCCGCCCGCCGCCCGCTGTGCGCCCCGGGCCGCCTGCCTCCAGCCGACGCCGCCTGCCACCACTGCCAACGGCCGGGCTGCGGGCGCGGTGACGACCGGTGCGCCCCCGCCTGCCGTGCTCCGCCTGCCACACAGGTAGGTGCGGGCGCCCCAGCCCGCTTTGTCCGGGCCAGCGGGGCGGCGCGCTTTGTGCAACCGCGTGCGGGCGGCGGGGTCGGGGTCCTGGTCCCGGCAGCGGGGTGGGAGGATGCGGCTCCTGGCCCTCCCTTCCGCCGCGTGCTGGGACGGGATACAGTGTGCGCCAGGCACCCAGCGCGAGTGGGAAGTCGGTGGGGGTTGAGGCTTGGGGCACTCGGGCCTTTCTGGAGCCAAGAGAAGAGTCTGGAAGAGTTGGGGCTGACAGACGGGTTGATGGATCGGGGTCGGATGGGCTCGGAGCGTGCATGACAGCGCCGGCTGTTGGCGTCGCTGAGGCTCCTCCAGCGCGCTAGTGGATGCCGGTCCCTGCGCTGGAGCCGCTCTTGGCCGGCTTTGCCGGGAGTCTGCGAGCGCCTGACTCGCCCTTTCTCCACAGCTCGCCAGGGGTTTGCTCTGGTGCCGCGTGGGCTTTTCTTGCCTCTTTGGTTTCGAGCTCCATGCTTTCCTTTAGACTCCCTCGCAGTGCGTGGGAGAGAGGGACACAGCTGGTGGTGGTGACCATAGATAGCTCTTACAGAGGGGGAAATGGAACCCCTTCCCGAGCTGCGAGGCATCGCATGAGGTGTTCCAGGACATTCACCTACGCGCACACACCTACTCGGCAAGGCCTCCTGGCTGGAATTTACACCTCCAGCCCCACAGCCCATAACCACCAGCCACTCTGGTTCGGACTGACTTTTTACCCCATTAACTCTGTGACATTGCATGCTTGTCAGAGATGTAGGCTTGCCCCTGCCCTAACCTGCTACATGCTGTCTTTGTGCGTAGTTTCTCAGCAGTCTGATAGTTGCAGGCATGATGAGGGTATACAGAAACCAGTTTTCTTTGAAGGTAAAATGGCCAGAGTGAGTTCCAAATATGTATAGTTTGAGGCTTGGCATAATCAGAAAAGCAAAGAATTGGAGAAAGAAGAGCTAAGATGGAGCATAGATTTGCTCCTTGGCAACACTGATGCAAGCCCAGAATTGGGGAAGGGAGGAGGGAAGGGAGTGAAAATGAGCCAGAATAAATCTGTCCTAAGTGCAAGATTCTAAAAGAGAATTAAAAATGCAGCCCTGTTCCTACATCCCCCCCAAGCAGAGTTCCTGAGGCCTCCTAGGCACAAGGCCTGGGAAATGGATTGCGATTTGGTTTTTCCAACCTTTCTCCCCTTCTCTGTCCTAAGATAGTCTTTCTCATGTCTTCTGCTAGAAGCCCCAGGTTTATTTGTGACTTCTTTTTCTGTCTTTGCCAGTCCACCCATTTATACTCTGAGTCAAATAAAATTTTTACTTTGCCAAAGTTCCCATTTCTTCTAATCTATTATTCATCCTGCTGTCATTTATTCTACTCTGCCTTCCCATGGCTGTTCCAGCCCTGTCCTCCTTCCACACATCTGTGATTCACTGTGTCAAGGCATCAACTCCGCTCCATAATCTCTAGAACCCACTCCATCTTCATTTTTCTCCTGCATCACCTCTGACACTGTAGGGGAGGTTATATTTGAGCTTATCATGGGATAGGGCCTGACACCTACAGGGAACCCCAGTCACACTCACCCTTGTCTTCTTCGTCTTCCTGGCTCTTTCAGGCAATCCTGGCTGTTTGTCATCTTCGGACACCAGTGGCCTTCAAAGTGTGCTCCCCATATCCATACTTTTACCCCAAATGCATTAGAAATGCAAATTCTCAGACTTTGTGCCAGAACTGTTGAACCAGAAACTCTGGGGAGAGGGCCAATAATCTGTTTCAACAGCAGGTAATCGTGAGTCATGCATAAGTTTGAAAATTCCTGAGCTATAGGGATTAACTTAAAGGTACTTGGACTGAGGAGATCTTTTGCAATACCATCCTCATTCTTACCTTCAGCTTTCATCCTTAATAAAGACATTAATTCAATGGCCAAAAAAATGATGGTCATTTCATTAAGTATTTCTTTATCAAATGTCTATTGTGCTGTGCCTGGCAAACAAAAAAGAAGTAAACCCCAGCCCTCAGTGAGTTAAAAGTGATGGGCAGAGAGACACAGAAGCATTTAGCAATGAGATAAGAGCAGTGTTTGCTGCTTGTAAAGCACTGTACAGTGCACAGAGAAATGATCAACACTCTGTGAGAAAAGTAAAGAATCAAAAGCAAAGGGCCGAGGATTTAGTTCAGTGGTTCCAGTATATGCCTGGCAAGTACAGAGTCCCAGGTTTGATCCCTGGTAACCACGTACGGTGGAGCTGGGTGTGGTGGCTATGCCTGTAATCTTAGCACTCAGGAGGCAGAAGCAGGGGGATTGCTTCAAGTTCGAAGATAGCCTGGGCTACCTATGTGAGTTCGGGTTCACCCTGAACTGCAAAGCGAAACCCTGTCTCAAAAAAACTAAAATAAAAAGAATAAAAAACAAGACATAGTGAGAGGAAGAATTAAGGTACAAGACAACCTCTAGCTTGGCATAGGATTTCTTGGACTTCTTGTTTAACATGCCAGCTAAAATGAGGCAGAGGGAGAGGCAGGGGCCTTGAGGACTGACGGGGGTGGGGCTGAGCAGAGTCTGTCACTGACAGTGCTTGGGTATAGATTCCAGCAGGACCCCAACCTACAGCTGGCAGGAGGTAACATTATTTGGGCACTAACAATGTAAGCTGCTTGGGTCCAGCCTCGAGGTCAGTGGCTAAGAATAAGGGGCTGGTGAAACTGTAATCTGGATTAGCTGCTGTGCTTTCACCTAATGTTGCCAGAGTTCAGGAATCTCCAGAGAATAAAGCTGAGAATGCTCCAGTGCATTCTCAGGGAGAGACAGAGATCATGGGGCTGGGGTGCTCACTAACAGCTAAAGGAAGTCTGAGCATGGAAACTCAGGTCATAGGCAGGGAGTGACTGACACAGGGAAAAGTAAGCAGAACAGGATCTAGCTGGAAGAAACTAAAAACATAGGAGTCTGGAAATAGCAGTTGGGGATAAGGGACAAAAAATGTATTGTGAGACAGCCACCAGAACCACTGAGCTAAATCCGTAGCCTCAGAAAATGTATTGTTTAAAGTGTGTTCATACGTGCGTGTGTGTGTGTGTGTGTGTGTGTGTGTGTGTGTGTGTGTGCTCACGAGCAGAACTGAAAGGCTTGGAAACCAAAACTGTAGAGACAGAGATATAGCTTCAGAGCCATGGTGCAGAACAACACTAGAAGTTCTCACAAATATTACAGGAACAAATCCCCTAGAATGGCACCATATGGTGGCCCTCTAGGGATCTGTGACCTAAGGACACAAGTGCCATCTTTGGTTCTGTCTCTAGATCACAATATTCTCAGAACTTGGGTCACAAAATGTGTGTACCAAAACTGATTCAGTCAAGGAGCATTTAAATGGCAGAATTTTGAGGTGGAGGGATTCCAACTCCAAACTGTGTCCCCAGAATTTAGCATTTTAAACCAGCTGTTTTGGCACATGCCTGTCATCCCAGCACTAAGGAATTAGAGGCAGGAGGATTGCTGCAAGTTCAAGGCCAGCCTGGGCTACATAGTGAGTTCAGAGCTAGCCTGAACTACAAAGCCAGATTTTGTCTCAAAAAACAACAACAAAAAAAGTAACCAAACAAACAAAAAATTAGCATTCTACTGAGAAGCCCTACCAGCCACATCTCCCTGAGAGATCTAGACTTCATGCCTGGAACCATGTAGCCCCTTGGGAGGACCAAGTTGGGTCCCCGAAAAGAGGCCAAACCAGTTTATATATGAGTTTTGTGAAGCGTGTAGGAGACAAGGGGACACACTTGTTTAAAGACTGTGTCATATGGGGCCGGGAATTTAGCTCAGTGGTTCTGACGCCAGTCTTGCAAGCACAGGACCCGGGTTCCATCCCCTGGTAAGCACATATGATACTGGGCATGGAGACTCTCACCCAGCATCAATCAATGCCACATACCACAGTGCTGTGATGTGAGTTTGAGGCTGAGCCCAGGGCCAGCCTGAACTACAAAGTGAGACCCCGTCTCAAAAAAAAAAAAAAGATTATGTCATAGTTGGCTTCTTAAGTGTCTTCTCTTTGTAGAGTAAAAAGACTAAGAGGCTTGAAAACCTCACAGGCCTTCAAGAGGTCTCAGGTAACATTAATATGTGAGTCCTATTTGCATCGGAGACAAAAGGGAATGGCGGGTGGGCTCTGCAGAAAAGTGGGAAACACAGCCTCACCTAAGGGAATCCCAAATCAGTTACTTTAAAACAGCTGTTGACCAAACAAAAATACCCCTGGGGCTGATTTTAGTAGAGGTGTGACCCCTGGTAAAAGGAAAACAGTGATACAAATTGATATATTAGGCATTGAGTGTGGGTATTTTGTGGGTGGTCTTTGCAGGGGCTGTTTGAGTGCTCAAAATGCTCTTCCCAGAGCTAAGAATGAGAGTAGCTGCTGATTAGGAAACCCTGATCAGATGGGTCAAGAGCCATACTTCCCCAACGTGGACTACTCTCCTGTCCAGCCACTGTGAATATTGAGCGACCAGTTTAGGTCATGCCTTGCCACAGTGTACTTTGCTCGAGGTGATTCAACTCTGCCCTAGAATTTATTTTTATATAAATATTTACAGAGCAACTCCAGAGAAGGGGAGGTGTGACAGGAAAGGAGTCCTGGGCTTAGTGGAGATTAAGCTCCCAGTCCTACTACCTGGAATGAAAAGCTCAGATCTAGGAGCCTTAGACATTAGTTCCCTCATTAATGCTACTCCCAGGGAAAGCTGTGTGTAAGGAAAGGGGAGGAGTGGATAACCTTGTCCTTCAAGCGGGTCAGGTTCAGCTCCATGGAACCAGTTAATGATAGAAGCCAACTTCGGCCTTTGTGCATCCGTGGGAACACGCTGTTTGGCCCAACCAAGTCTTGAGTCTCACCTTCCATCTCTTCTTCTTTTTTTTTTTTTTTTTTGAGATAGGGTCTTGCCTTGTAGTTCAGGCTGGTCCTGAGCTCAGTCTTGAACTCACAGCAATCCTCCTGCCTCTGTCTCCTGAGTGCTGGGATTACAGGTGTGAACCACCACACCCGGCACTGTGGTATGTAGTACTACTAATTGCTGGTGGGCATGAGTCTCCATGCCCAGGATTATTGTATATGGTTACTGGGATTGAATCTGGGCCCTTGCACTTGCAAAATAGGTGCCGGAACCACTGAGCTAAATCCCTGGCCCCCATTCCTTCTTCTTTCCCCAAAACACTCTTTACCTTCCTCCTTCTGAGAATCACAGACAGCCAGGTTCACAGTCCTGGCCGGAGGAAGTAGGATTAAAGCATCTTCAGATTCAGTAGTACTAGGAAAATTAAAAATACAAAATTTAGGGTTCTGTTAAAGTTACAACCCCCATGTCCCTATTTCCTTGAATAGTCACTAAATGCTGTAATGCAGAACTTTGGTCAGGATAGGGTTTTTAAAAATCGCTAGCAGCTAATCAGAAGCCTATTTGTTAGCTTTTGAGGACAGAGTATGTTTGCATAAGTGAAGGCCATAAATGCTCTTGGCAAGCATACACAGTCCATATTTCCTGGCCTGTACTCTAGGCTGCAATGGGTGCAGATCCTTCTGGGGAACACTAAAGGGCTGCAGGGGAGTCAGGGAACATGTAAATGCTCTCTATTCCAGAGGCTGGGCTTAGCAGGCAAGAGGAGCTTTGCTTCAAAACCCTAGTGCTGAGCTAGGTATAGTGGGTGGTCTATGCAGGGGCTGTCTGCAATCCCAGCAGACAGCAAGCTGAGGCAGCAGGCTCATATGTTAAAGTCCAGCCTGAGCAATTTAGGGACTTAGTGAAATCCTGTCTCAAAATAAAAATAGAAAAGGGTGGGGATATTGTAGTTCAGGGGTTGGCTTCAATCTCCAGTACCAAAACACACAACAGTAACAACAACCTAGTGCTACTGCACCTGTAATCCTAGTTCCTTGGGAAGTTGAGGCAGGAGGATCACAAGTTCTAGGCCAGCCTGGGTAAGCTAGTAGTGCTGCTTCTTCACATCTATGAAATGGGGACAACCATAGACCCTGGTTCCAAAAGAAGGTTGTCAGGAGATAATGTGTACAAGCAGGGGCGCATATCACAACAGAAATTTGCCAGCACTTGTTAAGTATTCTCTGCAGCATACAAAAAAGAGAGAACCATACTATGTCCTCCTTGGAATTCCTGGCACTTTGTCCACACTTGTCTATCTGCATATCAGTCTTCCTGATAAGTGTGTCATAGATATGGCTGAGTTCCATAGCAGAGTCTGGGTCTTTCTAGCTCGAGTTGGCTATGGGGTATGGATGGCTCCAAACAGAAATGGAATTAGGGGATGAAATCACTCCAGTTTCTACTCATTCCTGCCCGAAGGGACCCACATCTGCTGCCTGCACCATTCTGGTCAATGTGCTGCTGTTCTGAAGTGTACTGAAGTCCATCACTGCTTTGAGTCCTCTGCTCTGCCCTGTTCGTTCTGGCCTGAGGCCCTTGGAGCCCTTGCCATCCACCATGTTCTCCAAGACACGGCTGCTGTCCTCTGGCCTCCCTCCACGTGCACCTGTCACCTTCCTGTCTCTCTGTTCCTTCACAGTGGTTCCCTCTCTCCCACTGGGACTGATTTACAAGCACACACACTCCCCAAACAAACAAAAAATAAGCACGCACTCTGGCCCCAACGAGAGCAGAGCGGAGCTAGAGCAGGCAGATGGAAAGCCGTGGTGAGTGGCAAGCTCGGCAGCCTGAGATCCCCTTCACCAGCCATGTCTCCTTGCAGGAGCAGGAAGCCGCCCACCACCATGAGCAGCACTCTGTCGCCCACAGACTTCGACAGCTTGGAGATCCAGGGCCAGTACAGTGACATCAACAACCGCTGGGACCTGCCTGACTCAGACTGGGACAATGACAGCAGCTCGGCCCGCCTCTTTGAGAGGTCCAGAATTAAGGCCCTGGCAGGTGAGGCCAGGAGTGGTGCTGGGCGGTGGGGGTAGGGTTGGTAAGCTCATCACAACTTTCTGCACTGAAGTGGGAGACCCAGAGCACCCGGAAAGCCTCAGACCCCCGATCTAGCCTTAAGAACAAACCTCATGCAATCCAGAACATTCCCCATTTTCCCTCCCCCAAGCCTGGAGATGCCAGCTATGCTGACCCCTGGACTCAAGTAACCTCCCTTTCTGACCAGGGCTCTGAGTCAGGTCTATTCATCCTTTTATACTCTCGATCTCACTTCTGTCTCCACCTACCGCTCAGTCACCTTTATTCCCTCCTCATCTTCCTTTGACATTCACTTTACCTCCCACACCTGTTCTTCCTCCCGGCCCATTCTCTCTGCACCCTCCCAACCTGTGCCTTCCACCTGTCGCCTGTTCCTCCCAGTATTTCATCTACCTGTTCCTGTTCCATGAAGCAGGTTCTCTCCGCCAGAGGCTGGTGACCGCCACCCATTCTCTGAGTTTGCTCTCCGCTTCAGCCTCTGCCCTCCCCTGCGGCCAGGGCTCTCCCCTTTGGCTGTTCTGTTCTAAGCACAAACAAACCAGTCCAACAGCCTTCATGCATTTAGGGGGAGGCATTGCCATGGCAACACGAGAGTGGCTGCCACCTGACACCACAAGCGGCTGGCTGGCGTGAGGCTGAGTCACCCATATACCCCAAGGCCACCCACCCAGTCTGGCTTCCCTCTCCATCCCATTCTCATAACTGCTACTGACTTGCCGTAGCCCAGCCCAGGCATGCACAAAGTCCAAACTGCTGTCCCACTGGAGAGGTGGTAGCCCCTGGGCCACATGTTTTGCCGGAAACAGTTTTTACAAATACAAAACTTGGTAGGGCTAAGGCAGGAAGATTGCTGTGAGTTCGAATCCAGCCTGGGATATGCAGAGTGACCTTGCCTCAAAAAAAAAAAAGGGGGGGGGGGGGCGGGGAGTTAGCTCAGTGGTTCCAGCACCTGTCTTGCAAGCCCAAGGACCCAGGTTCAATCCCCGGTAACCACATAACATACTGGGTGTGGAGACTCACGCCCAGCAGCAACCAAGTACCAAGTACCACAGTGCCGGGCGTGGTGGCCCACGCCTGTAATCCCAGCACTTGGGAGGAAGAGGCAGGAGGATTGCTGTGATGTGAGTTTGAGGCTGAGCTCAGGGCCAGCCTGAACCACAAAGAGAGACCCTGTCTCAAAAAACCTAAAAAAAAAAAACAGGGGCCGGGGGAGTTAGCTCAGTGGGTCCTGTCTTGCAAGTGCAAAGGCCCAGGTTAAATTCCCTAGTAACCACCTGCAATACCGGTCATGGAGACTCACACCTAGCAGCAATCAGCACCACATACCACAGTGCCAGGCGTGGTGGCTCACGCCTATAATCCCAGCACTTGAGGCAGAGGCAGGAGGATTACTGTGAAGTGAGTTTGAGGCTGAGCTCGGGACCAGCCTGAACTACAAAGCGAGACCGTCTCAAAAAAACAAACAAACAAAACAAAACAAAACAAATACAGGTTCCCGAGCTCCTTTCTGGGCACAGTGAATTAGACTCTTTGGACATACAGTCCAGAAATTGCTAGTGTGTGGAAGCTCTCCAGGAAGTTTCCAGCCAGCCCAGCATCAGTCTGATGCCTCCTATTGCTGCAGTAGCTTCTGGAGTTCCTAAGTTACTGTTTCTGGGTTTCTTAGTCTTCCT
>PVIR01022719.1:0-27868 GCA_004026965.1 Petromus typicus
TCTCACTTTGTGGTTCAGGCTGGCCCCGAGCTCAGCCTCCAACTCACATCACAATCCTCCTGCCTCTGCCTCCTGAGTGCTGGGATTTCAGGCGTGAGCCACTCGCCTGGCACTGTGGTATGTGGTACTGATTGCTGCTGGGTGTGAGTCTCCATGCCCAGTATTGTTATGTGGTTACCAAGGATCCAACCCAGATCCTTGCGCTTGCAAGACAGGTGCCAGAACCACTGAGCTATATCCCCGGCCCACAAAACACATTCTTGAAGCATCTTCAATATATTGAAATTACTGTTAGATGCTGTTGGAATATAAAGATAAGTAAAATACCTCCCTGGAAGGCTTGGCTGGGAAGATAACACGAAGATGAAGACAGTGAGAAAAGTTACACTAAATTTATTAAAGTTCTTAAAGTTCATTACCATTTTCAACTTTAAGACTTTTAGCATGAAGCTTCTCAGCAGTCATTAAACTATGACTTTTATAAAAAGTATTAGATAACAGAAGCTGACTTACCTAGCTGAGCTCTCAGAAAAATGCAAAGAGCCTAGTCTGCAAACAACTTTTTTAGAAAAAAATATGTGCAATTGTGAATTTTAGTACAATTCAAAAAGTATTTTTAAATTTCTGTGTGCCACGAATTATATATTATGAGTTTTTTGGGGGAGAAAGTAAGTTCAATGATGAAAATGATTCATGGAAAATGTGAGAAGAGTGCATGGAAAAAAGTAAATGAAAAAAATAGAGAATTTTAGAAAATGAATAATGGGAACACATAAGACATGACAAGAAATAAAAAAAAACATTCTTATTCAAGAAACTAATTTTTATTTCTTCATCTGAGAAATGTCTGTTCATTTCTGATGCCCATTTTTGGATTGGGTCTTTAAATTTGGGGAGCCTGATTTTTTTCAATTCTTTGTATGTTATAAATATCAGTCCTATACCTTGAGGATATCCTCATAAGTGAAATAAATAGGGCACAGATAGGTACATATCGCATCTTTTCTCTGGTATGAGACAATAAAGGTGTAAATGAGTTCTAGAAGTGTATGTTATATATTGTGAAATAGAAAATGCTCATTGTAAAATAGGGTGAGGGGGGAAAATGCTGAGATTGTAACAAAAAAGTAAGGAAACAAATTTTATGTATATGGGGGGGTGGTACGGTGGGTAGGGCTATGGGAAAAAATGAGAATTAAGTTCTGTCTTATACTGGTACAAATCCCCATTATGGAGTGTAATCATGATGTGTATATTTAATGTACCAATAAAGATAAAAATAAAAAATAAATAAATATCAGTCCCTTGGCTGAGGGAACACTGGCTAAAATTTTTTCCCAGTCTGTGGGTTTTCTCTTCACTTTTCACTCTGTTGGTGATTTCTTTTTTGGTGCAAAAGCTTTTCATTTTTATTTTTTTAAATTGATTTTATTGATACATTTTATATATACATTATGGTCAAAGTCAACATTGAGCATTTGCACCAGTACATGACACATCTTGATTTTCATTTTTTCCATTCCCCTGCTCTCCCTACAACTCCCCACTCCATATATACATAGGCTTTGTATCCTTTTTTTACCATCAAATTTTTCTTTCCCTTCCTTACTGGCCTCTACTCCCTTTGAACATTTTCTTTTAATTTCACAAAATCTATCATACATTGTAGAACTCATTTACACCTTCAGTTTCTCATACCAGAAAAATGATACAGTATTTACATATCAGTGTCTTATTTATTTCACTTATGAGTACATCCTCAAGGTACATCATTTGAGTATAAAGGAGTCGGATTTATCACTCTTTATGGCTAAGTAATACTCCATTTTATTAAAAAACCTCATTTCTTCTTTATTCAGCCTCTGTTTGGGCATTTGGGTTGTTTGCAAGATTTAGCTATCACAAAAGAGCTTTTAATAGGATGAGATACTTGTTGATTCTTTGTATGATTTTCTGTGCAGTTGGGGTTTTGTTCATAAAATTTTTGCCTATATCTATGTCCTCAAGAGTTCTAGTTATTCTCTCTTTCAAAATATGTAAGGTTTTCATTTTAAAATTTAGATCTTCAATTCATTTAAATTTTAGTTTAGTGCAGGGTAAGAGGCAGGAGTCTACTTGTAGACTTCGGCATATAGAAATCCAGTTTTTCCAGCACCTCATATTGAAGAGGCTGTCTTTCTTCCAGTGAACATGTTTGGTCCTTTTGTTAAAGATGATTTCTGACTGTGTTTGGGGTCCTTTCCAAACCTTCTGGTCTGTTCAATTGAGCTTTAGGTCTCTTCTTTTACCAACACCATGATGCCTCCCGGCCCCACCCCCACCGCCCCCGAAACTCTGTAATATAATTTCAAGTCAGGGATTGCCTTGCCTTTGTTACGCAGACATGTTTTTGCTATTATAGGTCTCTTCTGATTTCAAATGAATTTTAGGAATGTTTTCTCTATATCTGTGAGGTATGCTAATTGATATTTCAGTTGGGTTTGCATTAAATTTATATAACAATTTTGAAAGCATGGTCATTTTCACTGTATTGGTTTTGCTTATCCCAGAATGGGCGATATCTTTCCATTTTCTGATATCTTCTTTGATCTCCTTTTTCAGAGTGCTATAATTGTCAATTGAAAAGTCTGCTACTTTTTTTGTTAGATTGATTTATAAGTATTTCACTTTTTTCATGCGATTGTGGAAGCCATTGTTTCTCTAATTTCTTTCTTAGTGAGTTTGTTATTTGTGTACAGGAATGCATTTGGTTTTTGAGTGTTGACTTTGTATCCAGCTATGTTACTGAATTTGGTTATTAAGTCTAAACTTCTTTTGGTGGAGTTTTTGGGGTTCTTCTATGGAGAGAATCATGTCATCTGCAAACACTAATTTAACTTATTTTCCCATCATTATTCCTTTATCGTCTAATTGCTCTGGCTAGTGTTTCCCAAGCTATGTGGCACAGGAATAGTGACAGTGGTCATCCTTGTCTTGTCTACGACTTTTTCTTTTTTTCTTTTTTTTTGAGACAGGGTCTTGCTTTGTAGTTCAGGCTGGCTCTGAGCTCAGCATGGAACTCACAGAAATCCACCTGCCTCTGCCTCCAAAATTCTGGGATTACAGGTGTGAGCCACCACACCCAGCACTGTGGTATGTGGTACTGATTGCTGATGGGCCTGAGTCTCCATGCCCAGCATTGTTGTATGTGGTTACTGGGGATCAAACTAGGGCCTTTGCACTTGCAAGGCAGGTGCCGGAACCACTGAACTAAATCCCTGACCCCTTGTTCACGTCTTATTGGAGTGAATGAATAGATGTTAGATTTCAAGTGCTCTTTCTGTGTATGTTGAAATTAGCATGTGATTTTTGTCTTTGGCTCTGTTGATATGATGTATTATATTTATTGATTTGCATATGCTGAACCATCCTTGCATCCTGGGATAAAATGTACTCGCTAATTGTGTATGATGTTCTAGATGATTTGCTGCATTCTATTTGCCAGTATCTTACTGAGGATTTTTGCATCTATGTTCATTAGGGAGATTGGCCTGTAGTTTTAATTTTTGGTTCAATTGGTCTTTGGTTTCAGTCTTAGGGTAATGTTTGCTTCCTGGAATGATTTTGACATTATTACTTCCATTTCAGTTTTTTTTAAAGCCTGCTGTTTGCCTCTTCACACTAGTGGAGGACAATAGGAGCTACACGGTTTATTTATTAAGATGGATTTAACATTTTTTTTTGTGTGAAATAAGTACATTTTATACACATTTCATGATCACACTCAACATTGACAGTTTGTACCAGTATATGGCATGACTTGATTCTCATTTTTTCCCATTCCCTTACCCACCCTACAACCTCTCACCCCCTATATACATAAGCTTTTTTCCATTTTGTAAATTACCACTACAATTTTTTGTTTCCTCGCATTACTTACCTCTATCCCATTTCTTGCTTTGTAGTTCAGGCTCACCCTTGAACTCAGCCTCAAACTCAGCGATTCTACCTGTGCCTCCCAAGTGCTGGAATTACAGGTGTGAGCCATCACACCAGGCACTGTGGTATGTGGTATTGATTGCTAGTGGGCATGAGTCACTATGCCAGGCATTGTGGTATGTGGTTACTGGGGATGGAACCTAGGACCTTGCACTTGCAAGGCAGGTGCTGGAACCACTGAGCTAAATCCCCGGCCCTCTCTTTCAGTTTTTAAAAAAAAATTTGAAAGGCACTGGTGTTAGCAGTGAAACTGTTAGGACCTGGACTTTTCTTTGTTGGTAAGATTTTAATTATGTTTTCAATTTCATTGACTGATATTGAGTTAATTAGAAATTTATTATGTTATTGATTCAGCTTTGGTCATTCACATGTATCTAATAATCTATCCATTTCTTTTGTGTTTTCCATCTTATTAAAGTATAGGTACTGGAAGTAGATACTGATGATCTTCTGGATTTCCACAGGATCCATTGTGATTTTACCCTTTTCATTCCCAATTGTATGGATCTGAGTCTTTTCTTTCATTGCTTTTATACAACTGGCTAAAGGTGTATCAATTTTATTTAATCTTTCAAAGGATCTACTCTTCTATTCATTGATTCTTTGTACTGTTTTCTTAGTCTCAATTGCATTAATTTATGTTTTGATCTTGCCGTTTCCTCCATTGTGCCAGTATTAGGGCTTGACTTGTTCTTTATCTAGAAACATGAGGACAAATATTAGCTTGTTTAGTTGAACTCTGTTTCTTGATGTAAGAGTTCACTGCTATACATTTCTACTATATATATATATATATATATATAGTATATATTGTGTATAGATAGTATATACTATATATAGTATCACTTTTATTGTGTCCCATAAGTTATGGTACATTGTTTTGACAAATAAACAAAAAATATGTTTAACATCAGTGGTCATTTGAGAGATGCAAATTAAAACAATACTGAGATTCCATCTCACTCCAGAAAGAGTGATTCATATCAACATCTCACTCCAGAAAGAGTGACTAATATGAAGAAAGTAACCAACAACAAATGCTTGTGTGAAAAAGGAACACTTTTCCACTTTTGGTGGAAGTGCAGACTGGTGCAAGAATAAGGAAATCAGTGTGGACATTCCTCAAAAACCTATGGATAGCAGTCAGATTTGACCCGGCTAATTCCCCTTCTGGGTATTTTCCCAAAAGAATTAAAAACATCCTATCACAATGATGTATGCACTCCCACATTTATAGTGACACAGTTTGTAATAGCTAAATCTTGGAATCAACTCAAATGCCGATCAACCAATGAATGTATTAAAAAATGTGTTTTTTAATACAACAGAATACTATTCATCCATAAAGAAGGATAAACTTAAGACATTTATAGCTAAATGGATGCTTGAGGGCATACTCTTAAGTGAAATAAATTGTAGACACATTTGTAAATATTGTACAGTCTCTCTGGTGTGAGAAAAAGAAAGGGTGCATAAGGATCAAAATGTATGATAAATGTTGTTAAATGGGAAGAAATTTTTCAAAAGGAAATGGGAACTAGGGATGGGAAGGGCAAGGAAGGGAGAGAAAATAAGAAAAGGAGGAAAAAATGAATACTGCTTGTGTAAATAAGGAGAAGAGGGGTTGAAGGGAGGGGCTTAGGGGAAAGAGGAATCAGTATATATAATGTACAGATATAAATTCCCTGTGATAAATATGATCATTATGTATATCTAAATTGTACCAGTAAACAATAAAAAAGAAGTAAATTTTAAAACTAAGTATGAATACACAGATGAAATTATGAGGTATTAGACTGCTGTAATATAAAGTATGAGTTTTTTTAAATTAAAATGTCTATTGGTACATTATGAATACACATCATCATTGCATTCAAATTGAGAGTTTGTACCAGAATATGACATGACTTTATTTTCATTTTTGTCCTTTTCTCCCCACCCTGCAACCCCCATCCCCTATATACATAAGTTTTGTTTCCTTTTTTCTTTATTACTGTCACATTATTTTTCCCCTCATTTACCCCACACCCTCCTTCCTTTTAAATATTTTCTATTTCACAATATCAACTATACATACTACAACTCATTTACAGCTTCATTTTCTCATAAAGTATGAGATTTTAAGAAAATAAATAGGAGATGGTTTTAAATTTCATAATAGGCACTTAGCCAAAGGTAATTGAAGGGATACTAGAAAAGGAATTAGGAGATGGAGATGGTAAGATTATTATGTGAGTAACAGATAAATGTATTCTGATAAGTGCAATTTAAGGAACACTAGAAAAGAAATTAGAAAATGAAAATGGTAAGGTCATTACATGAATAGCACATAAAATGTATTCTGAGTGAAATGGATGATATCTTTTTACTAGTTCTTAAGACACAGAATAAGAATATATCAAGACATTACCTAGTAATATTGTCAGGCTTTCCTTTAGAAATGGCTCACTAAACAAAAGGATTCCAGGTTCTTCTTATCTCCAATAAAGAATTGGACAACCAAAGCCAAAAAGGTCCTGAACATTTATTTGAAAATGGAAGATGAAAGGCTAAGGGACAGACTAGCTCTGCACAGCAAACTTGGGCCAAACAAAAGACAGCAAGAGAAATAAAAGCAAAAATAGAAGTTCAGATGGGCCATCATGAAGAGTCCCAATAGTGGGCTTCTTGTGGCATCGGTGTCCTTATATGCACTGCACATCTCCTGGGGACTTGTGAGAAGTTAGCTGGCACTGACCAGGGGTGTTGTAATTTACAGGTCCCGCCCACTTCTCCAGCCAGCTTTGCCATGCCCTACCTCCTATATTAGCAGGTCCATTTAACATTCTGTGTTATGACAATGTGATAGCAAGATGGCTTAGACATTTAGTCTTTATTTAATCTAGATAATCAATCCTCGTGAAGCCACTATTCTGTTAGCTCCAAAGGCCTGCCCTGCTTTATTAAACAATGAGCTCAACAGGGATTGGCTGAATACCCTGTGAGCTCATCAATTGTGCATTATGACCTAGGATGTTGAGGAGGTTTGAAAGGGGCGCAGAGGCTCCTCTACACTCACTGTTCTATAAGTTTTGAAAATCTAACCTGCAGGATATAAAACAGCTAAGTGGAAATGTAAAGCAAGTTCTGCAGTAATTGACAAAGGGTGTGAGTTAACATATATAATCAGTTTATAAGCACCGATGTTAGGATAATGGGCGAGGCTATGGAGGGTACATGTTCTCAGTGAGTTGACGTGAAGGTGAACATTCAGTAGAGGAAGAAAATTTGAGGTTGGAGCGGGGGCAAGGAGTAGGGAACAGGTCTTTTTTATTAGAAGATAATCATATTTGTTTGAGGTAGACAAGAAAACACAGTAGAAAAGCAGTGGCCGATAGATTGGGATTATGTTGGAGGGTAATGCTCAGCAAGGGTGGAGTGTGCGGGACACAGAGGAGGGCTGAGTTAAAAGTGACTCTTGACAATATTATTTCCTTTTCTTAAGGCTTGCCAAAGAAAACCATTTAAACCTAATATTGGAAGTCACAGGATGTTAATAAGGAAAGAACAATAAACAACTCTTAGTGAATGTTGAATATGAAACAAGTATTTTTCTTTTTGCCTAATTTTTGGCATCAAATGTGTTTTTGTGCTCAAAAAAGGAAGAGATTAAGAGGTGGAAACAGAAAACAAATAGTACACTCTCTTTTTTGTTACTCTAAGACAAGGAAGGTTACTTCCTAGGTGATTGGCAAGTAGATTGAAGGCAAAAGTAAAAACAACAACAACAACAACAACAACAACAAAAATCCACAGGAACAAAGCAGAACTGAGGTAATAACCAAGCTCTTTGTACTTTGGAAGCTCCAAAGAGCCCTTGTTTTTAGCTAAATGTCTAAGCAAGCCCAAGCCAAGAGAGCTGTACAACAGTGGCCATGTCTCACCACAGAGTGGGTCTTGTTTTTGTCGAAACAGAATTGGGCTGGCTTTATTCCAAGGCAAGTTACTTACTTTCTTGGAACCTATTTCTTCATTTGTAAAATGAGGGCAGTGGTAGTGCTGATATCACAGAGCAGATTTTATGATGGATCAGGTAACAGGTATTAAGCACTTAGCAACAGCAGCTCGTACATTGTGTTCATTCTTACAGTCATCATCGCTACTTTAACAGATGGATTCGTCCCTTTGACTTGGGTTTGGACCGTGGTTTAAGTGAAAGTGAATTTCGAGGTTTGGTGGCATGGTGGAGGGAGATGGGAAGTAGGCTGCAACAGGGTGGGAGGTGCTGGTGTAAGGTGTTGTGGCTATAGGAATATTAATTCCCATGCTGGCATTTGGTTTAATTTGGCATTGACTGTTCAAACAAAAGCAGCTTTGTGTTGTGAGTGGTACAAGAAGGGAGTGGAAGAAAGTAAACATATTCTTAGAAATGAGATGTGGTTTTTGCTTCAGATCTTTTATTTTCTTTCAGTCACAGAAATATGTCTTTGCTCTTAGGCTAACAATGAAAATCACTTGCAGGGCATGGTACAAATCTAAGCTTTAGAGGAAATGAAAAGGAGTGAGCAAGATTTTCCTTTTATGATATTTGTTTTTCATACAAGGATTTTTCAGTTGGGATCATTTTTTTTTAATTTATTGAAATCTTTTTAAAAAATCTTTATTGATACATTACATATATGCTTCACGATTGCAGTCCATAATGGGGATTTGTACCAGTATAAGACACAACTTAATTCTCAATTTTTTCCATAGCCCTACCCACTCTACCGCCCCCCATATACATAAAATTTGTTTCTTTACTTTTTTTATAATCTCATTATTTTTCCCCCTTCACCCTAATTGGAATCATTTAACAGAGAAAGCTTTTGATGTTTTTGCCTTCTCCAGCCTTTTTTCCTGAAGTTGTGGTGTATGTGGCATTTTGAAAATTTTATAGAATGGAGTATTACTCTGACATAAAAATGATAAGACCAAGTAATCTATACTCAAATGGATGTACCTTCAGGATATACTCAAGTGAAATAAATAGGCCACAGATGTGTAAATATCATATCTTTTCTCTGCTATGAGAAAATTAAAATGTAAATGAGTTCTAGTGTATATAGTAGATATTGTGAAATAGAAAATACTTAAAAGGAAATAAGGTGTAATAAGGGGTAAGTAATGAGGGGAAAAATAATGTGATGGTAATAAAAAAAGGAAAGGAAACTTATATATATAGGGGGTGGGGGTTGTAGGGTGGTAGGGGAATGGGAAAAAACAAGAATTAAGTCATGTCATATACTGGTACAAATTCTCAATGTTGAACGCAATCATAATGTGTATATATAATGTACCAATACAGATTTGAATTTTTTTAAAAAGTTGAATGTTAAAATGCTTTCAGATGACTTTCCCTTGCAGTGTTTTTATCTGAAAGAGTATTTAATGTATATAGATAGATGACTTATTAATTCTTTCCATGTATCTTTAGGAATAATTTTAGTATAAAGCCTGGCAGTGCAATAATTCATGCTCTCATAGCTGTTCCCCTGGAACTCAGACATCTGGCAGTGTGTTATAGGAACTAGTCCTAGGTCAATATTCAAAGCACAGGAAAGCTCTGTGTGATCAAGTCAACAGAGCTTTACTGGTTTTCTGGTTCTGAATTCTCCTGCTTTCTGCTTTTTTTGGTATATGATTCAAACAAAGTTTCAAGTAGAAAAGTTTGAGCATTAATCTCTTCTCCATGAAAGCAGGACTTTTTGCAATAGTAATACAGTAAAAAGCCCTTTGTTATGTTGAGCTTGTGTCGAAGATGAGAAGGACAGGATAGGGAACTGATATTGTTTTCTAACCTTGTTCCTTGAGATAACAGGCACTTGCTTAATTGACACTCGATTTCTTCCCTCTTTAGTTGAGAAACTGGTCTTTAACAGTTATTCTGTGCTATAGCAATATAGACCAAAATATTGACCATACATAACATTGAAACATGGACCTGTGAACATGATTTAAGGGCAGGAAAATAGGGGAGAGGTGAAACCAGGACACTTACACTATTTTATTGATCCATTTGTATTCAGATTATTGTGTAAATGCATTTGGAACATGAAGACATGAAAAAGACATCCCTACCCGAGGTTTCCATGAGAAGTAAATCACCTATTGAAATCGAGGGTGATTTAGAATGTTACACTTGGTCTGTCTTAGAGCTGAAGAGATGCCAGAAAGCAGGACACAGTGGGAATCAGTAACATCTAGGCTTCTCCACCCCCTTTAACAACAGGCACAGAATTAGCTGATATCTATATCTTGAAAATATATGCCCTTATTCTTGTATATTCAGTGAAGCAATTCCACCTATACCCCTTTTGTAATAAAAATTTGCCTTCATTTTATAGATGGAGATAACTTTAACACTCCATAATGCTCTACTCATTTTTCATGATCCAAGTTTCCTAGGCCTCTATTGACTTGTCTTTACATTTAACCTTCCTTGAAATCCAAAAGCAAATAGAGCCCCAGTTTTGGTTGAGGCAAATGTACCAAGTGCTGAGTTTTAAATAATTTTTAAATTCCATTCTACTACTGTGGTTGACTTGGCACTACCTCTGGATGTAAAAAAATATTTTGGGGGGTAATTCATTCCAATCTTGCAAAGAATTTAACCCTTTACGAATAAAACTTAGGAAGATCTAAACAAATGGGACAATTTCTGTTGGGAAGAGACAGACTTCTTAAAACTAAAGGACACGTACAGTTTGTACAACAGATAAAGCAGTTTGCATCACAAAGCACAGGATTTTCTAGTTTGGGCTTTGTTATTAGCAGGATGACCATAGTTCTTAGCCTGCCTGTGATCAGTTGGTTGTTAATGGGAAAAACATGGGCTAAATATGCAATGTCTTCCATTTTCAACATTTAATAGAGGGTTACAATTTCCTAACATTTGTAGTTAATGGCTGAACTTTACAATTACTTAGTTCAAAGAGAACGATAAATGGAGTTTTGCAAACTTCTGAAGGAAATTCTCAGAACGATTATTTTTAATATCTTTAATAACTAATTTTCCAATTCTTTCTACCAGTATTTCTTTCTATTAATGCATTCTTATCCACCTCCCCACTCTAGAAAACAAACTGAGAAACACAAAATAAGTCACACATACACACGCACACACACACACACACACACACACACACACACACACACACACACACATCAGCCCAATTCCACCAATTAGGTAAATTTCACTTTCCTTTTCAGTTTTTGTCTAAATGCATGCAGTTGTACATATTGTTTTGTAATAGGTTTTGTTTCTATTTGGAAATATATTTCTTCTGAGCATTTTCCTATGTAATAACAGTTTTAGATCGCTTTTAAACTTCTTTCATTCTTTTCCTTCTTTCTAGGTACCGCAGGCCGAGGAGGCCGAATCTTAGAGCGATGCTGGGAGTGCTGGTGATGGAAATAATATGATTAAGTTTTAAGGGCGAAAGAGGGGTGGGGACAGGAAAGGCTTTGGAAGAGAATAAAATGAAGCAAGCTCCCCAGAAGACGTGACATTTCCGACTAGAAGATTTGTATGTCGTTCTTAATAAGCTTCAGCAGGGGGCGCTCTGAAATTGTCGCCAATATCAGCACAGCCTCCCGGACTTTACCCTCTAGAAAACTGTACAGTGTTTCCGGCTCTTCTCAGTTGCAGGAGCTCGTAAGTTTTCGGAGAAAGTCGGGGACCCCCGCGCCTCCCTTTCCCTGTCCGAACCCAGGGCGGCGGTGCGGGGTCTGGGCGGGTCATGGCGTCCCCTTCCCGGAGACTGCAGACCAAGCCGGTCATCACTTGCTTCAAGAGCCTTCTCTTGATCTACACCTTCATCTTCTGGGTAAGATCGCTGGGTGCTGAAGGAAGGGGTGGGGTGTGGGGTGTGGGAGGGTGACCTGAGCGAAGGGGACTTGGGCCCCAGCGGACTGGGGTCTGGGCTATCGCTCCGGGACTCACCCCGCCTGCCCCCGAGGCCGCCGCCGATGGCCGGAGCTGGGCCCCAGAAGGGCCGGGCGTTCGCTGCGCCGAGGGGGGCCTGGAATTAAACCTCCGCGCTAGAGCCAGGGCTCCTCCGGCTGCTCTGAGCGCTCGCTTGTGGAGTAGGATTGTGTCTTTCTTTTCACTGCTTCGTAAGAGGCGAGTGTCTCACAAGTCAGTGTGGTCCGGGTGCACTCCGCCAGTCTGTCCCAGAGTTTACTTTGTGTGCGGTCCCTTTGTATCCTGTGTTCACCTCTTAACCGCGAAGGAGATGTTTCTGGTACTAAATCACATTTTTCCCCCATCAGGAGTTTTTTCCTAAGTCAGGGGAGTAAAACAAGTAAGTTTTCATCCCTACAGAAAGCATTGTACAGCCTGGGCTTATGTTTACCTTCTTCCCCACATAAATGTACAGAATTTCGGGAAGATGTCTTGTTCACAGCGTATCAGATGTCCTTCCTGCCCTCTCCCACTCTCCCCTCTTATCCCAGCCCCGGGTCTGCCAAGGCCGGGCCGCTCCATTAATTCTCACACCCACGGTGTCTTCGGTGCTTCCTGGTTTATAATTTGAAGATGCTGTAGAGAGCCTAACTATTTCTATTCTCTGATTTCTCACGTAGTTCACCGGCATAATCCTTCTTGCTGTGGGCATTTGGGGCAAAGTGAGCCTGGGAAATTATTTCTCCCTTTTAAACGAGGCCACCAATGTCCCCTTCGTGCTCATCGGCACTGGCACGGTCATTATTCTTTTGGGCACCTTTGGTTGTTTTGCTACCTGCCGAGCTTCTGCGTGGATGCTAAAGCTGGTGAGTCGTTTTCTCTTTGAATTAATTCGTGGTTTTAGAAAAGCCTCATCAATTGTGAGCTTTGTTCTCTCGGAGCTGGCCTCGGCCTTTTACAATTTTTCCTGTTCCTCAGGAAAACTTACCAAGTAACAGTTAAGCTGCCAATTTCCACTTGCAAAATAGACATTTTGCTATTATTTCCCTGCCCTTTTCCGTGGAAACACACTGAGCTGATTGAGCAGAGCTTTGGCCCCACTCTGACTCCCCCTGCGGCTGTGATGTAGCTCATTTATGCTGACCTGCATTTTCTTTTTGTGCCACAGTATGCGATGTTTCTGATTCTCATTTTTTTGGTTGAACTGGTTGCTGCCATTGTAGGATTTGTTTTCAGACACGAGGTAAGCCTGAAATGGAAAATCTTAATATGTTAAATTTTATCTTCTAAAAGTTAAAAATGTATTAATCTAAGGGGCAGAGTTGGGGAACTTTTGGTAGTTTAAAATCACAGCTGACTTTCAAGCTTACTTTTTAGCCTGTAGCTAACAGTAATGGCTTTCTAATAAAAATTCTGTCCCACTTTTAATATAAATGAAAATTTAGAGGTCACCAACAGAAAATTAAAAATCTTCGTAATTACATGGACACCCATTACTTTTCTGTGCATAAATACTTATTCGAGGAGATAGTGCAATTTATAACTGTATACTGACAGTAAAATAAATACAAAAGTGATAAGAAAATTGAAACCTTCTCCACTTAAGCCAGACATTTTCTTTGAGACAGAGACTTGACAGGCTGGCCTTGAACTCACTGTGTAGCCTAAGGTGGCTTCAAGCTCATGGCAGTGCTCCTGCCTCAACTTCCTGAGTGCTGGGATCATAGGTGTCCCCATGGTGCCTGACAAGCTATACATTTTAAAAACACTAGATATACTTAATGAAAACAAAAACCATATTGAGTTAGAAATAAGGTTAACCTGGTGTTGTGAGGAAATCATTCGGTATAAAATGAGGGCATTTTTACATATTGTTAGTACAGTCTCCCAAGTGAGGTTTTGTAGCTTAATTCCATAGGTGTCAAATTCATATTCAGTTTAAAGTAGGGAAAAACTGTGTGTGTGTGTGTGTGTGTGTGTGTGTGTGTGTGTGTGTGTGTGTGTGTAAGGGGTAGAAAAAACAGTACCAAGCTGCCACTGGGATAAACACTTGCTCTCACACTTTGAACTTTGTAATAGTTACCATCTCATAGTGTTTTGCTTAGCTGCCCCCTCAGCTTGCCTGCATCTCTCAGTGGACAGAATTGAACCATGAAAGTTAGTTACTGCATATCAAAGACTAATCATTAGTCAGATGTAAGCATTTTTTTAACTTGACCTAGAACTAGAATATTTACTAATTTTTTTGTTGTTGTAGATTAAGAACAGCTTTAAGACTAATTTTGAGAAGGCTTTGAAACAGTATAACTCTACAGGAGACTATAGAAGTGAAGCATTAGACAAGATACAAACTATGGTAAGTGTTTATGGGTGATTGCTTCTCTAGAAAGGAACACATGCCTTATCACCGCACTGAAAAGCATAAAGGCAGGCCACTATGTGTTGTTCACCTGTATGGGAAAAAAGTGGGAAGATGCTAAGTGACCTACCTACATTTCCTTCTCCTCACCTGTGTCGCTGTTCTCTTCCCTCTCCACTTACATCATAGACAAATACTATTCATGCCAACTATAGCAGGAAAGTAAGGCCAGTCCAACATGGTCACAGTTGATGTTGGAATCATTGAGGAGAGAGATCAGTGTAGTGAATTTCAGATGATGTTATTTGGATTTTTTTTTTTTTTTTTTGAGACAGGGTCTCACTTTGTAGTTCAGGCTGGCCCTGAGCTCAGCCTCCAACTCACATCACAGCAATCCTCCTGCCTCTGCCTCCCGAGTGCTGGGATTACAGGCGTGAGCCACCACGCCCGGCACTGTGGTATGTGGTACTGGTTGCTGCTGGGTGTGGGTCTCCACACCCAGTATTGTACGTGGTTACCGGGGATCGAACCCGGGCCCTTGTGCTTGCAAGACAGGCGCCGGAACCACTGAGCTAACTCCTCACCCCCTGTTATTTGGATTATTTGACTACTAAGTTATAGTATGTACTATAAATGCTTTTGTTGGATTTCCAGTTGCAGTGCTGTGGTGTCACTGATTATAGAAATTGGGAAGATACAAGTTACTACGCAGAAGCAGGATTCCCTAAGAGTTGTTGTAAAGTTGAAGATTGTTTGCCACAGAGAGACGCAGATAAAATCAACAATGAAGTAAGGAGTCTTTAAAAGTTTACCTGAAAGTATTTGAAGATTTAATACAGAATTGATGCTGCTTAATTTTTACTAATATTAGCATACATAATCTGAAGTAGTTATGTCAGATAGGACTTGATTTCTACAGCAGCAAATAATATGATTGAGGAATTTATTCTCATAAAGAAAAGCAGAGATTGCTTGTGTTGTAATTAATGTTCTACTCCCTCCATTAGGGTTGTTTTTTAAAGGTAATGGCCATAATTGAATCAGAAATGGGAGTTGTTGCGGGAATTTCCTTCGGAGTTGCCTGCTTCCAGGTAAGTCCATGTAGCTCCATAAGCAAGCTTTCATTTTCCTTATAAATTTTCACTTATAGGGCTCCAGTTGCTTCAGGGACCTAGATCAAGGGAGGGCAACAAAAGGAGTCACATTTTCACAATCTCTCAGGTACCAGTCACAGTACAAGAAATACTTTGATTTTTCTTACAGTGGAATGATTTACATGCCTAGTACTACTGATTTTGGTTTGTGACTGGGTTATTAGTTTTTTTTTTTTTTTTTAAGAGGGAGGGTAACATGGAAATTCAGTTTTCCAACAGTGGTCTCCACAGCAACAGAGCCCTTTAAATTTATATTTCTGTTACCATGGCCAATCATTGTCTCAAAAGTACAAAAAGCAAGACTGAATTGTCACGCCATAATACATATCTCTTAAAAGCAGTTTATTCTGGAAACACTGAGTGTCCTGTTAGTTGACTAAACACAGCATGAATAGATGGCAACCTTGTTTTTCTCTGCAGTCATTCAAATAGCTAAAAATGTGACGAAGCATTTCTTTCCTGAACTCCAGTTGCCTAGAGGTTGCACATGATTTCCAACCTCCTAAAATTTAAAACTTTTTGTACAGATGCTAATGTTGTGCTTTGAATTGACTTTCTCAAGTTCTGCTTCTCACCCTAGCATGAAAAGTTTGTATTATGGTTCTAAGTGATTTTCTAGGGCATAGATTGTTTTTTTATATTCAGCATTGCAGAAATAAGACTAATTTAAGCCTAGTCTTTGTATACTTCTAGAGAAGCATGCACAACTATCTATAGCTGCACTAATACAATAGCTGCAGACATAAAATAAAATCCTTAGCTGCTTTAGCCCTATTTGAAGTGTTCAGTAGCCATATGGAGCTTGTGGCTATCTTATTGGACAATGCAGACTGGACAACTGCAGCTCATTTATATGACTGTAACACTGCTTTCTTCATAGATGGAAATTTTACTTGGTAAGATAGTCATTCTAAGCCATATCATTGTTGTTGTTTTTTTTTTTCCTGGCAGCTGAAGGTTTCTCCAAAACACATGACTCATGAATTTTCCATCAGTGTCAATTGTGAAATTCTGAGTCACAGTAGATATAAAACTTCACCTACATGGGGCCGGGGATTTAGCTCAGTGATTCTGGCAGGATTCTGGAGTTCCTAGGAGGTGGTAACAGTCTAAGGTAGTGGCAGTGAACCGATGACATGTGTTCTGCAGCCAGCTGTCATTTGGTATCATTGAAAGTTCTGACAAGCGCAAGGTCCCAAGTTTAGTCCCCCTTACCACATACCATAATGTCACATACCACAGTGGGAGTGGTGGCTCACACCTGTATTCCCAGCACTTGGGAGGCAGAGGCAGGAGGGTTGCCTGAGCTACATAGTGAGTTCAGGGCCAGCCTGAACTACAAAAAAGCAAGTTCCTGTCTCAAAACAACAACAATAAAAAACTTCACTTATGTTCTTTGAATGTATGCTGCAGAGTTTCAACATAACAGTCTCAAAAATCTCAAGGAATTATTGGTGAATTATAAGTGCAAGGAGAGTAAATCTATAAATCTGGATCATCAAGCTCATGTGTGTGTTTAATTTTATTCATATTTTCTTTCCAGTTAATTGGAATTTTTCTAGCCTACTGCCTCTCTCATGCCATAACAAATAACCAGTATGAGATAGTGTAACCAGCATATACATAGGCTTATTCTTCTCCAACTTTAAGGTGAGTTCATTCTGGTCCTTGGGTCTGTTAATGTTGATATGCACTCCAGCTATGTATGTGTTACATGGACTGAGTTTGCCAAGGTCTTGTCCAACAGTGTATTCAAACACTGTTGGTGTTACACAAACCCTGCCACAGGCAAGTTAAGTCCATGTATAAACAAGGACTGGCCTGAAAAGAATAACCTGGCTTGTCTGTACAGCTTTCTCTGTTTGTACAACAAAAAGGTGCCTCTGAGCTTACGTGCTTACGTCCACATACCAACTGAAACATCAAAAATGGTCCTCTTTTTCACTTATTTTGACCTAGACTGAAGAGAAACAAATTATAGTAAGTGACCACATTCATGAGGTTTCCTGGAAAATATGCTTTGCTCTTGACTAACATTGGCATTTTCCCTCATTTTTACCTGGTATTCTTTCATCAGTATTCATTAATGGTTGAGAGTGTTGCTTTCTTGGCAAAATGATTTGTCAGGAGTCATTGTCTCATCTTGCCTAATCAGAAACTAGATTTAGAGGAGACAGTAAAATATTGTGAGAACTGTTAGCTAGGGCACAATTTACATTTTAATTGATCCACAAACCGGGAATACAGAGAAAAGTATTCATAAGTAGGAATGTACTAGAATGTAAGCAAATGAATACAGATATTCAGATTTGAGTAACTACTTTTTTTTAAATTTTAGGACACTTAGATTTCCCTCTTTGAACTCTAAGATCTCCTGGATGGAAGACTGATAATATAGTGACAATAAGCTAAAAAACTATACCAGTAGACTTATTAAATCAATGTATTTGTTTAGTGCCTTCTAAGTCTGCCCTGGTCCCATTGATGGTAGGTCATTGAAACCTTGTATTCTTCTGAAACACTGGAAAAGCTAATAAACTGTAAATGAAGTAATACTGTTTCTCTTGACTTTTATTTTTCTCACTGTGGAGCTTTTGAAAGGTACTGTGAATTTTCTGTTTTGATATAGTGTTGACAGAAATTTAACTGCTCTGATGAATTTGCTATTAATTTGATGTGATAAAAAATTTACCTCTTTGAACTGGCCCCTTCCAAACCAAGATTAACTGGTTTAATTGTATTATTTGTACCAAGAAATTAAATATTTCATTGATCTCTTTACTCTTGACAGCAGCATCACACTGTATAATTTAATTCCAACTAGTTTTTGGATAGAAGCTATCATTGGAATTCCTAGGATCTGGTAACAGACTAAGACAGTGGTGTTGAACCTGTGATGTGTTCTGCAGCCAGCTATTGTTTGGCATCACTGAAAGCTCTAGAAAGTTCCCATCATTGGTTTAAGGTCTTGGGTCTAAGGCACAAAGAATAAAAGACATTATCCATATTCTATGATAAACAGATTTTAGCACATAATTTATATTTCCTTGCCTCAATATTAACTGGTGCTATATTTATTCCTTCCCAATTGTTTGGAAGGTTCCAATTTTTACCTTAATAGTATCAGAATTACTGTATTTTCTTTAGAAATTAAGTGGAACTTCATTAACTTTAGCTAGGATTTCCTAATCAGATTGATATGACTTGTGAGTATTATGGTCAATTTAAATAGTCTTCATTTTGGTTTGTGACCTTGATTAATTAGAAATCTGTGACACAATAAATACTGTTTTCCTGTAAGAGAATTGTGCTTTCTTCTAAAAATCTATGGAGGTGACTGTTTTACATTGGGAAAGAGAAGTTCCATGTTTCTGTTTGGAAGTACATTTTTGGGGGTATGAAATGTGACTGGGACCTTCATTCTGTTGTTAAAAAATTAATGTCTCTGTGTTAAAAATTATTTCTTGTAGTAGGATTGCATTCCATGTTATGAAATGGTATATGTCATCATTCTTCTAGAGACTAAATTTTTTGATTGGATAGTTTGCATTCAAAAATTCCATAGGGAAGGATGTAACCTGTAAATTCAAGATAATGAGGAAATTAATAATTATTAAAATCTGAGTGGAAATGCAGGTGTTACTTACTTTTAAGTCTCATTACACATCCAATAGCGGAACCTGTTCCTGGTTGCTATACAATTGGTGAATTGATAGTAAGAGGGAATCACTATTATAGATACTGTGCACACAAACTGCGACTAAAATAATTGCGTTTTGGGTACATGCTTTAAAATGTGTGGAGTTATTGCACAAAAAGGATATTCTCCATTAGAGCATTTGATGGGGTAGCTTTTGGCATAAGAGGTGATGAAAACAAAATTGAAAAGTCGTGGTAAATCAGATTTCTGGCTATTGAAATTAGTGATGGTATTGAAGTACACTTTTCAAAGACTATCAGACTAATTTTCAAACTAATATCTTTCACTAGGGTGGCCTTGGGAAAACTTCAGAAGTTTTCTTTCATTTTTCCTCACTGTTAAAAGGGAATGCTATAGAAAATTAAAATATATAAAGTAGAAAAAGAAAAACAACATAACCCTCTTCATATTGGCTAGTCTATTTTCAAAGTGGGTTTATTTATGACGACCACTACACAAGTCCCTTGTAGCTATGTGGACCAGATTGCAAACCTTAATTGTGAAGGTAGTGGATAAGCTGGTTTTACCGGATAACTTGTGCAATGCAAAGTTCACGTGTCTTTAATAATTTGTTAATTAGAATAACTGGTTCAAGTGAGAGGATCTAGTGATATAAATCAAGCATAACAAGGATTGACTGGATGGAGGACATTTTGCCTATACATGCCAACCTCCCTAATGCCAGAGGGGGTGATTTTGCTTAGTGCTGCAAGCCTCGACTTTGGTCTTCACAATAAATTCTTTTGAAGTTTGATTTTATAAGAATCTGGCGAATTTTATATTGTCCTCCACAATCTGTGCTTAAAATAATTATCTTTGATGTGCCAGTTGTATCCTGTGATTTGCCTTATTTCCAGACACTAGGTTTCTCCCTGCAGGGTGGCTCTGAACTCTACTTTGAAATGCAGAGACCTGTAGGCATATGTTCTGAAAAATATGGCACTCTCTGTAGCTCCACATAGCCTGTTCCATGTGGAGTTTTAGGTTTAGGGAGTAGGCATCAAATACCTGATATGATGTATGATTATGGTGTCTGTTTTTCCTCAGAGCTCCCACAAGGTTGAGAATTTGCTGTTTTTAATCCATCCGAATTGGTGCCTAACCAGTGATGTGACCCAACAAATTCATTGAATTTTGAGATTAAGGCAATATAAGGCTTATTGTGTGTGGGGTGGCAACTGATGAAACTTTGGTTCCTTTCAACTATTCTGCAGGGTCCTCAGTATTTCCAGACAAAAACAAACAGGATATAAATACAATTTCTGCTGTGCCTTATTGCAGAAGTTTGCTGCCCCTCTACGTTCGCAAACTAAGCCCTTCTGTTACAGTTGAACAGAATAAAAAATATTCCAGGTTCTTGTGCATGACAACAAAAGAACTGCCAAGTGTACTCCTCATAATAAGGAGCTACATTTAGTGAAAAGCGTGGGACAGTAGCAGCAAGAAGAGACCTAAAAGAACAGGTGCCGCCCACCGTCTCTCACAGGTGTCAGTGACCTGCCTCCTTCGGCATCACAACCGCCCATGCTTAGGCACAGGTGTGGGTAATCATCAGGGGGCCATTCTGTTTACAGCTGAGTGAAGGGAAGGGCGTGTCTTTGTCAACCTCACAGTAGATGAGACAACTGCTCAGTCACCACTGAAAAGGTGAAATAGCTACAGTGCGTACATGGGATAATGCACTGAGGATGCACCACAGATTTTGAGTGGTGTGGGATGGTATCATTCATTTTCACTCTGTTCAGAAAAGCTGTGGAACTTTCTCAGCAGGGCAATTGCATGTAAGAGAAGGTAGCCCATTTGCACTGTTTTCCAAGGTCATTTTGCTTTTCCAGAGTGAGGAAGAGAACTGATACTCAGTGAGCATTCAGCAATTGCTCCAGTTGACGACCTCATATACAGAGGTAGTGCTGTTCCTATTTTCCAGAAAAGCTGTAACAAAAACACTGAGGATAATATTAAATAATTGCCCCAAATCATATAGCTGATATATGGCAGATCTGAGATTATGAATTAAAATCTGACTCTGAACGCCACATTTTTTCTTCCTTCATTCCTTTTTTCACTCTTGTGGTATTTCTTTTTTGTTTTTCTTTTTGAGACAGAGTCTCACTCTTTATAGTTCAGGCTGGCCCTGAACTCAGCCTCGAACTCACAGCAATCCTCCTGCCTCTGCCTCCTGAGTGCTAGGATTAAAGGTGTGAGCCAACAAGCTCGGCATTGTGTGGTATTTCTTCTGAGCTACATACCTAGCCTCCTTTTACAAAAAAGTGGTTTATTGGTACATTTTATGCATAATTTATGATCACATTCTTCGCTGAGAATTTGTACTATACATGACATACTTTGATTCTTATTATTTTCAATTCCTTGCCCTCGCTTCAACTCCTCCACCCCACCCCTTATATATATAAGCTTTGTTTTTGTTTTTTGCTTTTCTACATTTTTAGATGTTTGTTCTGTGACAGGGTCTTGCTAAGTGGCTGATGCTATGTTCAAACTTGTCTCCTGCCTCAGCTTCCCAGAGTTCTGGGATTACAGGCTTGAGCCACCACGCCTTGCCTAGGCTTCTTTCATTGGATTTTGCTGCCTCCTGCCCTTTTTTTTAATGCAGTGTTGAGAATTGAGCCCAGGGACTGTCTCATGCTATGTGAGAACACTCCCTGTAAGCCACACTCCAGTCCTGATCTTGCTGAACCTTAATAACAAAGGGGATTGTCTGACATACATAACCGGTAGTCACAGAATAGAAGTAAAACAAGTAAGATTCTCCTTTAAATATCTTTTGCTCAGTCTTTTTAAAACATGAAATGTTTCTGTAGAAAGTCTCATGCATTTGTAGGATGTTCACATATAATAAGCACACTTTTAAAATGAGGAATAATGGTTGTTACCCCTGGATCTCACAATATTTTTGAACAAAGGAAATGATTGATATTAAGAGTTAATTATAGTTCAACCACTAACCCCTACCCCCTTTTTATGCACCTTGTTCCACAGACTAGTGGTTCCTAAAGCTTATTCGCTAATATTTCCTATGTTAGTAAAGATCTGTATTAAATTAACTCTCCCTCAACTCAAAATACATGACCCTTTCTTGCACAGACACACATTTATGAGAAGCAGAATCACTTTCATCCTGTAGGTACAAAGTCAAACTCATGAAATAGAGAATTTGTTTGCACATGCGCACAGGCACACCTAGAGTCTATCCTACAGGACAGCAGCAGTTTCCCAGGCAGCCATCCCACCTGGTGTGATTCCTGGGATCCCAGGGAGCTGGACATGACAGTGAAATGCAGCTTTGACTCCAGCCTGTAGTAGTTACTTTTTCACTACTGGGGCATAACACCCAGCACTCGGAAAGTTAAAGGAGGAGAGGTTTGTTCTGACTCACGTCTTGTAGAGGTGTTAGTCTGTAGCTGGCCGGCTGGCCTTCAAGTCCAGACTGAATGGCAGAGGGTCATGGCAGCAGCAAGAGGCAGGAAGTAATAATGGAAAAAGGGAGGGAGATAGAGCCTTCCATGTCCTACCCTCTGTGACCTACGTGCTCCAACCGGTCCTCACTTCCCTAACTCATATTTAACTATGACTTTACCAGTGAACTAGTCCACTGATGGGTATCATGCAGCCACGATGCAGGCACTTCTCCACACCACCACTTATGAGCAGATGAGGTTTTGGGGAGGACATCCAGATATAAACCATAATATTTCAGCCTTGCCCCCCCAAGATTCATGTACGTCCCTTTATACAAAATGCTTTCTGTCCATTTTCAGAGTTGCCAAAATACTAACGGGTTTGGAATTGCTGTAAAGTCCATGTCAAAATCTCCTTAGACTTGAGGTAAACTGTTAGCTGTGAGCTCCTGTAAAAGTTAAACAGTACTAACAACAAAGGTGCAGGGTAAACATTCCCACCCCTAAACTGAGAAGTAGGGGGACAGAAAGGAACGGAACAAGAGAAAAATTGAATTCCAGCAGGCCCAGTGTAGTTCCATGTCCAGAACCCTGAGCAAATTGTCAAGAAATGGGAACTCCAAAGTGTTGGGGTAAACTGAGGCACAACTGAGCCCACCAAAACAGGCAAAAATGAAGTCATAAATGAAATTTTATTTCCACGGTGGGTTCAGGTGAGTCCAGGGTGGAAAGATCACTGACCCTCGTGGCTTGAGAACTTTGAAGGACATTTGCATTGAGGGCAGGTGGTGCCAGGACAAGTGGGAACATTCATCTTGGAGTGGAGGAAGTCTATTGTTCTGAGGCAGAGGAAGTCTGGTGGGCTCCAGGGGTGTCTGGACCCACAGATATTGCTGTGTAGGGCAGACTGCTTATCTCAAACCTAGGCCTTGGGTGCCTGTTATCCTTTACACCTTGCAGGATACCTAGCTGCATTGCCTGAGAAGTTTTTCTATTCTGTCTTGGCGAGGGTCTGTCCCAGAGGGCTTAGGAAAGCCCACCCTAGGACATTGCCAGTGGTTGCGGGCCTCATGCCCTCTCCTGGGCTACCTTTGCTCATTTCCTGTGGTTTTCCTGAGACATTTCTCATTCTTGGCTTCTTCAACTTCCTGGGGTCGCCGCTGAGCTTCTGGTTTCACACTCCCAGCTTCACACACTGCCTTCCTGGTGCAACTGCCTGGCCTCCCTGAGCTGAAATCTGAGTGAAAGTCTCCCAGACCGTGCAGTCCTTCTGTTCTGCAAGCAGATAAAACTGGCACCATGAGGATGGTATCAGCATCAGCCACCTGCCTAATCAGTAGCTGAGTCCTGACACATCTTGCTGGTGGTTTCAGAGACCTCTAAGTTCTTGGATGGCTACAAAGGGTGATCTGAATCTGGGGAATCAATTCCCATTCTCTAGGTTGCCACCACCCTGAAGCTCTGTGCCCTGGGACCTTCTAAGACCGATCTTTCACTTTTTCACATTTGAGTCTGCAAAGCATGGGCCTTTATATTCCCCCCACGCCCTTGAGTATCTTTGTTACTTTTCTCATTGCTGAGGCAAAGTATGCAACACTTAAAGGTAGAAAGGTTTATTGATTGGGTCACAGATTGTAGAGGTCATCTGGCTCCAGGGTCATCTGGCTCCAAGGCAGAGTGGCACGGCAGAGGGACATCCCAGAGGAGAAACAGTTCAGGGAAAAGCAGGGCAGGCAGATGACAACCAGGAGTGAAGTATCAAGCAGCAAGAGGCAGCAGCAAGTGATGACAAATTAGCAAGGAACAGCAGCAGCCAGCTTTCTGTCCCTTACAGACTATGTGCCCTTATCCTCAGACCCAGGGTGGGCATCGTAACCCAGCATCATATTTGTAATCCCAGCAATACACTTAATCCAAGCATCACACTTATGGCCAACCATCTCCAAAAAGCCCCATTTATGCATGAGGCTTTGGGGGAACATCTAGATATAGCCCATAATGTCAAGCCATGCTTTATATTGAACAGATCCAAAGTAAATGGCTTGTTTTTAATGTTAACCTTTCCAGCAAACAAGTTGTCCTCTGCTTCATTTTTGCATGCCCCAATTTTACTTCAGATTCCTTCTAGTCAAATTCAAATTTTAAGAAATCATTCAGCTGGGTTATTTCCTCTTGCTTCTCAGCATAAAGCTAGCTAAAACCCTTAAGCAGTACCTAAGGCACAGCCTGAATATCTAGCTGTCTTGAAATTTCCTCTACCAGATTTATCCATAATCCTTGAGCTCAGTGTCTGGCAAAGCCTCAAAATGGAGCAAAATGCAGATACATTTTCCAGCAGTTCATAACACATATGACCTAGAGCCCAACTGCCAATGCATTCCTTGTTCTCAGCTAAAACCTCCTGAGCCTGGCCTTTGCTCCCTATATTTCTACTGGCATTCCGGACTTCTGACCTCTGACCAGAATCACTCCTCAAAATTGGGCTGATAGCATTCTAGGGCTGCTTCTCCAACTGGCATCTACTAACCTTTCCAAAGTTCTTCATCAAACCAATTCCAGAGGCTTCTGAACCATGTGGTCAGGTAGTCACAGGAATGACCCCCTGTTTCTGCTCCTAAAATCTTAGCTCTTTCTCATTGCTAGGGCAAAATAGCTGACATACATGCCCAAGGTTAAGGAGGAGAGGTTTTATCTTGGCTCACGGTTTGGAGAGCCTATAGTTAGCTGGTTCCAAGGCAGGACAACATGGCAGCAATGGAAAGCAGAGAGCAATCAAGGGAGGAGGGGCAGAGAGGGAGGATAGATCTTTTCAGGTCACACTCCCAGTGATCCACCTCCTTCCAACCATAGTTCATCTTCCAAATTAACATTTAGCTATACACCTATCAATGAGCTAATTACTGGTGCATATCATGTACCTATGGTTCAATCACCTTCCAAAAGCCTCACTTATGACTGTATGAAGCATCCGGGGTTCATGCAGATATAAGCCACAATAACCCATTTCTATTTTTTCCCAAGTAAAGCATACAACATAGACCTTCTTTCTTGAAATCTCCTTTAGCCCCTCACCCAGCCCTTCTTGTCTTCAACCTATTTTGAGGGCTATGACACTGGTGGTATGAAATGTAGCAGAAATATGTGATGGCAATTACTGAGAACTTCACCTGCAGATATACCCTGAAGAATTTGGAAAATATAAAGCAGTTCAGGGGAAATGAAAATGTATAGTTTAACAAATTAAAGAGAACCAATGTATTGATCTGAAAATAGAGGTTTCGTTTCCACAAAACAAATACACGAATCATTATAAATGTACTAAGTTCAGAGTTCAATATAAAATAATATGTAAGAAGCTCCATCTTCCGTTCTACCCTCTTTCCTGTGTCCCAGAAGGGGATCACCAGGTTAAGTTCTTTCCAGACATTACCACATACAACAATACCTGGACAGTCTATTTTTTTCCTTCTATAAATGGAAGCCACAGAGAATACAGATTATAGAGTCAAACTGAGCTCAGATCCTCTTACTCTCTGTGTGCTTTGTGGCAAATTACCTGATCTCTCTGTGCATCAATTTCCTCATTTTTGAAAGAGGGATAAATAATATTATCTACTTCTCAGAGATATTATGAGGATTAAATGATTGCTATATATCAACTATTTAAAACTGATGCATACTAAATGCCACATAAATAGCAGTTCCAGTTTTTTTGAGAACTTTTTCTAAATATATTTTACATATCAACATTCATGTATTTCAAATGTACAACTCCATGATTTTAGTAGCATTACTGAGCCATATAATAATCACCACAAACCAACTTTAGAATAATTTCACTTCCTATAAGATCACTTGTGTCCATTAAGAGTTGTTTTCTGATCCTGTCCCCCTATGTAGGAAATCATGAGTCTTTCTCTTTTATAGACATTTCATAGAAATGAAATGATAGAATATTTGGTCTTCTTTTGCCTCACAAAGTACTTTTGGGGTTCATTTATGTTGTAATGTGTGTTAGCCATCTGTTCCCTTTATCATTAAGTGGTATCCTACTGTGTGGATGTACCACATTCTGTCAGCTGATGGACATTTAGTTTGTTTCTGATGTTTAGTAATTATGAATAATGTTGCTCTGAATATTGCTATGCAAGTCTTTACGTGGATGTATTTTATTTATTCATAAATATTTTATCCCTTTTATACCATTTTAGATGAAACTACATTCTTAATTTGATTAGAAGTACAACTGACTTTTACATGATGATCTTATATCCTGTAACCTTGTTGTATTCTTAATAGTTTTTTTGTTTTGTTTTGTGGCTACTTTAAGACTTTCTGCATACCAGTTTGTGTCACGTGGAAATAGACTAGCTGTTCTACTGCCTTTCAAGCCTGGGTAATACAGCGAGATAACATCTCAAAAACAAACAAAAAGTACCCAAGTATTAATGTTGCATTATCTATTTCTCTCTTGATTCACGCTTGTTGTTATTCATATATCTAATCCTGTTTTGTTACGTGAGCAGATATATATTAAAAAGTATCTTTTCTTTTTTTAATATTTATTGGTACATTAAATATACACATCATGATTGCACTCCATAATGGGGATTTGTACCAGTATAAGACACAACTTAATTCTCATTTTTTCCCATAGCCCTATCCACCCTACCACCCGCCCATATACATAAAATTTGTTTCCTTACTTTTTTGTTACAATCTCAACATTTTCCCCCTTCCTCCTATTTTACACTGAGTATTTTCTATTTCACAATATATAACATACAATTCTAGGACTCATTTACATCTTTATTTTCTCATAAATAAAAAGATGCGATATGTACCTATCTGTGCCCTATTTATTTCACTGATGAGGATATCCTCAAGGTATGTCCATTTAAGTAGAAATGATTCAAACTTATCATTTTTTATGGCAGAGTAACACTCCATTCTGTAGAAGAACCACAGCTTTTTTATCCAGTCTCCAGTTGATGGACATTTGGGTTGTTTCCAAGATGTAGCAATCACAAATTGGGAGAAAGTATCTTTTCTTATTGAATTGGCTCTTTATTCACTATAACATACCATTCTTTAGTTCTACTAACAATTCCTTTTGTCTTAAAGAATGGGTGTCCAAATGGACATACCTTGAGGATATCCTCATAAGTGAAATAAATAGGTCACAGATAGATACATATCGCATCTTTTCTCTGGTATGAGAAAATGAAGATGTAAATGAGTCCTAGCATTGTATGTTATATATTGTGAAACAGAAAATGCTCAATGTAAAATAAGATGAAAGGGGACAATGTTGAGATTGTAACAAAAAAGTAA
>PVIR01022720.1:0-27998 GCA_004026965.1 Petromus typicus
TGTCACCTTAAATGAATATGGTAAATTTGAATGAATTTTTAATATTTTTAAAGTACTGAGATCATTTGATGTCTGTCCTCAGAGAACTTGAATATTATCCTTTTCTATGCAATAAACTCCTGAATTATTTCAAGGGTAATTTGGGGCACATCCTGGATTCTGAAAGCGAGCCAGGTTAAGTTGTTTAGTGAACGGTGAAGTGCTTAATATCCCAGCTCCTACCTACGGATGACAGCCAGCTCTACTCAAGCCTGACAGCCAATTTCTCTCTTGATAGTTGTATCCTTTAAGAACTCAAAGGTGCTTATATTGAAGATTTTAACACAATTCCCGTTAGCTCTGCCCCAGAAGCTATTTCCACCAATTTTCTATTGTCATTCACTTGAGAAGACACTGATATATTTCAGTACACAGCTCTGTGACTCTTGGATTATGAGCTGATGAAGGTTTCAGATCCTTTCCTTATTATTATGAGTGCCAGTAACACATTACTCTGTCATCAGAACTTAATTTCATTACAAGTGTAATGATTTACCACTGAATGTTTTTCTTTTGGGTACCTACAAGTGTAATACACATTTCTGTAAGAGGCAGAATAAAACACATAAACTTTTATAAAGAAGACAAATCAGAATACACGGTACTTACTACAGATTATTCATATCTATGAGTATGCTTGCATATAAATGATTTTCAATGGGAATAAATGATTGTTGTTTGTGATTTTTTCCAATTAACTGACATCAAATTTCAATTGCTGCATTTCAGTACTTCTGGTCAGTATGTACGGTTGTCTGTGAATATGTGTAAGTACCATTTGAAAGAAATATTCCTTAGTGTATGCTTTACAATAGAGAAACAAACAGTGCAACATTGTTGTGAAGAAAAATAATTTACACTAGAGCCAGCATCTTTCCATCAATGGCTAAATGTGCCATATTCAAAGTGTTATTTTTATGGCTCATCTGAAGGGGAAGAGAACCCTGGGGAGAAGGTGTAGTGCAGGGTTTTGAGCCATGGCTTCATCAGTATCTCTGAGAGGTCTAACTTCACATGCCTGTCTGGAAGAAGGACTGACCTGGGCATCACTTTTGTTTGGAGATGATCAGTTTTTTGTAAATAAAGTCTATGCTTGCTATGAACTTTGTGTGACTGACATTCAATGTTATTGTTGTACCCAAAAGACTGTTAAAATGAATAATAAATTCATATTAATGAGTCTTTTATGGAAACACATTAGATAAGCAATTATCTGAAAGAGTTTACACTTTTAATTGAACCTGAAGCAAAAGTTAGAAAATTCATTGACAAATGAATTATTAGATATATTCACTATTAATTCCATCTTGTTTCACCTTAAAATAAAGGATGTATAATCAAAGATGTGTTTAAAGAAGGGTTAAATGATGAAGCAACATATCTTCTGCTTAGATGTGATCCAGAGAAAGAGCTTGGATAGGATATCTGAAAATGTAAATGATACTGATCTCTGGATCACAGCTAGGTTGGAAATTGTGTTTTTCTCCATAATTTCTGCATTAAAATACTCAGTAGGATGCAAGATCTTTTCAATGACTTATTTCATTCTGTTTGCAGGTATGTTGCTGAGGACTTTTACACTTATGCTTTTAAAAGATTTGGTAATTTGTATTTGCCTAGGAATTTATCCATTTCTTTTAGATTCTCTAATTCATGGAAATACAAGCCTTGAGATATTTTCATATATTAGTATGGATTTTGATGTTGTCTTGAGATTTTACTTTTTCAGTTCTAATTATACTGAGTTAAATATTTTCCTCACTTCTTTTGATAAATTGGCTACAGGTTTATTAATCCTGTTTATCCTTTTGAATGATCAACTCTGATTCATTGATTCTTGGTATCAGTTTAGTCTCATTTTCATTAACTGCCTTTTTGACCTTTATAATTATTTTTATTTTTGAAATTTTAAAATTTAGATTGTTCTTGTTTTTTCTAGGGACTTGGGATGTATCATTGGCTTATTTATTTGGTACTTTATTTTCTAAGATGGGCATTCGTAGTTGTAAATTTTCCTTTTTGAACCACTTCATCCATGTCCCATAGACTTTGGTATGTTGTGCTGGCATTATCGTTTGATTGCAGGAACTTTTATTTTTTCTGTTACTATTCCTATAATCCATTGATTATTTGAGTATATTCTTTAATCTCTCTCTCTCTCTCCCTCATCCCAGGGATCTAACTCAGGCCCTTGTCCTTGCAAGATAGGCACGCTACCACTTGTGCTAAATCCCAGACCTGTATAGTTTTTTATCTCTGTGTGTTTATGTAGTATCTATGGTTTCTCTTGTTGTCAATCTCTACTTTCCTTTAACAGTGATCTTGCAAAAGGTTAAGAAGCTATTTCAATTGTATTGTATTTGATAATGCTTTATGGCATATAATATCATCTGTGTAGGGGACAGAATTTGTGCCAGAAACTCTATATAACTCTCTTTAGCAGTCAGACTTTTAGTCTATGGAAGACCCTCCTGAAGTGCTTGTCATCATTTATGTTTCAGTTGGGAGAATTAGTAACAATTATCAAAGATTTATTATATACTAGGCACAGTTTCGTGTGTTTCACATATGTTAACTAATTAAAATCTTAACCAAAACTTCCAATAAATACATTATTCAGGCTAATTAGTCTTTTCTAAAGAAAAGGAAGACTTGAACTAAGATAAAATAGAAAAATCTGTGAAGGCAAATTTGTTCTATATGTTGAGACACTCCATGTTTTCTTTGCTGTAATTTTTCTTCCAGAAAGCAAGGAAGTGGAGAAAGCCGTGTGGCACAGGAGGAGGGAGCTCGTAGCATGGTGGCTGGAGCCTTTGTAAAGGGACTGCTTTGCAGGTGTTCTAGTACAAAAGAGAGGAAGATGCTGCCAAAGACAAAGGTGAAGAGAGAAATCACCTCTATTAAAGGCAGGTGCTGGAAATCCTGCACACCGTTTTCACTTACATCTAGTGAAGAAGAACTTAGCCTTGACATTAAGTCTAGTTTCAAGAGACTCTTAGGAATTGAAATTCCAATGTTAATTTTAGTTCAGTTTATATGAAATATGAGGAGAGAAGCTATTAGAGTACAAATAGGAGTTTCAGACATGATACTTGTCTAAGGAAAGTTAATGTAAAGTGAGGAAGCATTTAGCATTGATTAGCATTATCAATTATGAAATCTCTTTACAATTTTGTTCTTTAATACAACGTGATGTGGCATTTGAGAAACATCTGATGAAATTCAATCCAGCACACCAATTATGCTGGTTAAACGTCTCTTTCTTTAAGGGGTTAGTGGCAAACTCCATTTTTGAAAATTACATGTGAATTTATTTTTTTAATTGAAATCTTTATTGGTACATTACATATACACATCATAATTGCACTCCACAATGGGTATTTGTACCAGTATAAGACACAACTTAATTCTCATTTTTTCCATAGCCCTACCCACCCTACCACCCTCCTATATACATACAATCTGTTTCCTTTCTTTTTTGTTATAATCTCATTATTTTCCCCCTTCACCTTATTACACTTTGAGTATTTTCTATTTCACAATATATAACATACAATTCTAGAACTCAAATAGGTCACAGATAGATAAATATTGCATTTTTCTCTGGTATGAGAAAAATAAAGATGTAAATGAGTTACATGTGAATTTCTGTAAGTCTTGGTATATGAAAAATGCAGTTTGATTAGGTTTAGATATATTATCCATAAATATCTATTTAATAAACATCCCAAAACTTATATAATTGATGTGTCACTTAAACTCTCAGAAATCTGATTATCTGAATTCAACTGGTAACTATTCCAGCATTCTCATCTGTAAATAACGAAAGTCCCTATATCACAAAGTGATTGTTAGAAAAGAGATTTACTCCTATCACATACTTGTGTATTTAAAAGTTACCTGCCATTTTTATTATGTATTTGTATTTGACAGAGAAGTGATTTTATGTTAGTTTGTTCCAGTACATTATTATTTTGTATTGGATTTCTTTCTTTCTTCTGATACCTATCTCAATTATTAAACTATACATGTTTTATTCCTTAAAAATATTCTTCCTGCCACCTTCACAGACAATCCTTCCAAACACATATTTCCCGTATGTGTATGCTTTTGATTATCTCCTGAGCAGGTCTCCCAAGCTTGAGAAGAGGGATAAATAATAATCAATAAAAATGCCCATCTGTGATCCCTCTAATGGCTCAGAAGAATCCTTAAAGTTTTGAAAATGCACTTGATTCTCTTTCACAAGTCATGGGTACTTCAGACATGTTTTCCGTGCTAAAGCAAATCAATATGTTCCTGAATTTTGAAAGTTAATTTAGCATCTCATGTCATTTTCTCGGTTTCTCTCATTTCAACAAGAACCAGCCGTGGTGTGTGCGATAGTCGAAAACTGAGCTTCTGAAGCAATAGGGGCACCTTCTAATGCAGTGGGAAAGGATTTCAGGGTCATGCATTCCCAGACTCCTCTTAATCCCCTAAAATTATATTTCAGAGTCCCTCGTCTGTGCCTCACGGGGCTCAGTCAACATCATATTTCTTAATCTGATCTTATTTTCTGGTCACCAATTTGATTTCTTAGTGACTGTCATCACATGGTCTTCTTTGAATAGCTTTGTGCCCATAAATCCTTATCTGCCATTTTTCAATTTTCTTCTCAGTCTCTGTTGATCTTAACCCTTAACTTTTTCTTACATGTAGCCTGAATTACAGGTGGCCTTTTCATTCTATTGGCCAAGTTTCCCATTAATAAAGCTAGAGTAGCCCTTATCGTTTAAAAAACAGTAATGAACAGAGTCCTGATGACACGTTGGGGACAGAAATGCACAGGAAGAGAAAAAAAGGAGTGAGGGAAGGAAGAAGGGTTAGGAAGAGAGGTTTAGGATTAGGGGCAGGGTTGGGGGTTGGGGTCAGAGTGGGAGGAAGGGAGAGGAGGAGGGGACAGAGAGCAAAGGAACAGGCCAAACGTGGCTGAATGTGCTGAGGAAAGGGTTTCATTGTTTGTTTGTGTTTTTTTTTCCTGTTTGACCTAACCCACTTCTGGCTTTTATTGAATGGTTGCTGGCTCTTTCTGGAATAATACTTGGATAGCCGGAATCCCATAATAAAACACTACACAGGTGGAAGGGTTAGAGGGAGGACAGGAGGATGAGACACAAATAGGAATCCAGATATATAACGTACAGGTAAATATGCTCAATGATGTGTTATATCACAGTGTATACCTACAATGTAGCAATAAACTCAATAAAGAAAAAAATTAAAAATTAATCCAGGAAACCTCCTTAAATAATTATTCAAGGCTCTATAGGAGAGAGACAGGATACATTTATTAAGAGAAATATCCATCACTGACAGTCATGAAAGAACCGCGGAGCCAGGGGAACCAAGATGTCATGCACACACAGGTGGGGCTTTTCAGAAATGGCTGATTCTGGGTGTGTAGATTAAGACTGTGTTACTAAAATAGTGCAGTGGTTGGTTTAGAATGACTCTGGGATGGACTAATAGGACAGCCAACACCGAGTGTGGGTAGCAACACTCAAAAGACTTGTTGCCTCAATAGGATGGAAAAGAAAGGGAAGCTTGCTGTCTTACTGCCTCCTGCCCTCCATGCCCTGGACTGTTCTCCCCGGCCACGCCTCCTGCCACTCCACCCTGCCTGGGAGGCAGCTCTTGCTGACTGAAACCTCTGCACACTGTGAGCTGAGATAAACCTCTCTTAAATTCAGTGTAGGATGCTTTTTCCCAAGAACAAGATAAGTAACAAGGATCATATCTAATCCCAAAACTTTCACAATGTATTATTGAAGATCTATTTTCGTGGAATTTTATGTTGTTATTTGTATGCATTCATAAAAATATAAGTGAACAAAATATTTCCCTTTAAAGCCATGCATTTAAAGTTTGAACTTTGGTGCCTCTTTCCATCTAAAGTCATAACTGTCCACACTTTTCCACAAAATATTCACCTGGACTCCATCACAGAATGTTTTTTTTTTGTTTTGTTTTGTTTTTTTTGAGACAGGGTCTTGCTTTGTGGTTCAGGCTGGCCCTGAGCTCAGCCTCAAACTCACATCACAATCCTCCTGCCTCTGCCTCCCGAGTGCTGGGATTACAGGCGTGAGCCACCACGCCCGGCACTGTGGTATGTGATACTGGTTGCTGCTGGGTGTGAGTCTCCACACCCAGTATTGTTATGTGGTTACCGGGGAATCAAACCCGGGTCCTTGCCCTTGCGAGACAGGCGCCAGAACCACTGAGCTAACTCCCCGGCCCAATCACAGAATGTTTTATCTTTAACTTTAAAAATATGAAAAGGTATTAGACGTAATTATAGAGTAGGTGATTGACAATTTAATAGAGCTAGCCTGCTTTCTTTCTTAGAGAATTAAAATATAACTGAACACTTCTAGTTCACCACAAATCCTCAATCAACAATAGCCTTTTAGTTTCTAAAACAAATAACATGACTTCTGAATTGGCTGTTATTCAGTTGTGAGCCACAGAGAGCCAGTCTTTACATTCTCACCCATGTTGCACATTGCAGACCCTCAGAATCGTTTTCCTACCACAACAGTAAGATTGTGTGATTTCAAGAGGTAGCAATAGCGGAGGGGGAAACAGTTCAAAATGAATAAAGTTCAACATGTATCTTAGTAAAGAGCACACACAGAATTAGAATGGCTAGAGATGGAGGAAGCATTGTGAAATCAACACATGGGCGAGGGAGTGAGAGACCGAACTTCACCCTCCTCCTGCCCTCTGTGTAGTGACAAAAGACTTGCTCTTGGGAGGTTGTGTTGAAAGCCAAGTGGGAGAAATGTGGAATGCCAAAATGGCTTCTTTCTTGTACATATTTTATATAAAATAGTCTCAATTTTCAAGCTTAAGACTCGTCCTTTCTTGCTAAATTGCACTAAAATGAAAGGACTCATTTGAAGTACTGAAGTATTAAAGTTTCATTAAAACTAATTTGTAGGGTAAAAAATTAAATCTCATATTGATAAGTATATTGAAATGAACGTTTTTTACTTTTTGAGGTGACTGAATATTTTGTGTTTGATAAGAGACTTATGAAGTAATCGAACTAAGCATTTCTGATAAATCACTTCTCAGTAAAAGGCTCAGACCTCTAGCTGATTCTTGCTTCTCAGAAGATGTCGTAGATGAATTTTTTCTATTCTCCCCACTAAGTGTGATGGAAATGACTGGACCTACTACATAGATCACACAAGGAATAATCCTACAGGCTGCAGAGAAGAGGTAGATTGCAGCCCAAGGAGCTTGCAGCCCAAGGAATGACACAACGGTGTGCTCTCTGATGCTCTTCGTACTTCCTATGTGCAAGTCCAGGAGAGAAGCGGCTCCTATTGGAAAGACAACAGACATATGCTAACAAAGCACCAGAAAATCTTGCCCTCATTAGCCAAGGAACAGGATAGGATGTACATTTAGAAATAGCCCCTGTCCTCCGGACAAATACTACTGAAAACTGCTCCCACACCAGTCGATACAGCAGAGGCCAGGTGGGAAAGCTGGACATCTACACTCAATTGACACCCAGCACTGGGCACTGGGGAGGAAAGTGTCATCTGTCATGCTCCTCCTGATCCTCATCCAACATTCAGAGCAGCAGGGAGGTAAGGGACCTTAAAGTTTCTCAAGGGTTAAATGCAGATAGAAGGTTACTATGAGAGTAATAGCTATAGGATTCAGCAAATGAGAAGCCCTGAATACTGAAGATAGAAGTAAGTTAAAATCTTATTGTATTATTTCCCCCACAGAGGCTTGTTGTTATGAAGTAGCCTGTCTTAGTTCCCTAACAAATTCCTATACCTTACTAAAAACCCTCAGAAAACAAACGAGTTACAACACACTGCCTCATGGTCCATACTTTCTCCAGGCTTCTTGTCTATTGTTTGGTACTAGATCCAATGACTGTCACACTTTTCAAAGTCACATGCTCATTTTCTTGATGGCACTTCCCAGGTTGTGAACTTTCTAGATAGATTTGTTATTGTTTTTGACCCCTGGAATGCTACATTTATGAAAGTAGAGATTCAATCTGATTTGTTCAAACCTGATTTTTCAAATCTTAACATGTAGTTGGTTGAAGATACATCTTTTGAATAAATGAGGACATGGATTATTAAACAAAAATGAAAATCAGGACTTCTAACTCACTATTAATTTAAAGAATAAATATATAATACGGGAACTATTGTGAAATGACTTGAAAAATTACTTGATATCCTGACCTCCCTGGTTTATAGAAACACATAGAATCATATAGCTATAGGAAATGGAATTTTCCCATTGAGCGACTCCTGAAGTCATTGAATATGCTTTTGAAAAAATATTCTAAGCATTTAATACTTTCAATTCTTCTACGTAGTTCCAAGAAACTTATTAAGTGACCTGAATGTGGCGAAGAAAAGAATGTTGCAGTGGCCAAATATATCTCAGTCACAAAGTTACTTATTCAAAGAGATATAAAAAAAATCTAGCAAGAACATTAGGTTAGCAACTCTAGTTGACTGATTCATTTTCCAAAATTGCCAGAAATCATAGATCTGTCCTTCGAACAGTAGTCTTCTATGCCATGATGCGTGTTTTTCAAAAAATAGCTTTACTCTTATTTGGAACCCCATGGTTTTTCTGACAAATTGTATTGAAGACAAAGAAATGTATTAAAAGAAGAATTTAACAGATAAATATAATTCTACAGACTTAAAATGAGCATTAGCCGGTAAAGAATGATTCTTTTGTGAAGAAGAAAATTGTAATTATTCTTCAGATATTCATTATCTGAATTTTGGTTTCACTTTCCTTTGTCCCACTTACATTTTTGGCTTATACATGGATTTTCACTTGGATATTTTAGGGTAGATAATTTCCGCACTCAGAAAACATACACTACAGGTCCATAACTCTAAATCATGCTGAAAGACAATGAGGCATCTTTTAAATTAGTTCAAATAATTTTCAGAACTCCACTATCAGATCATAGCAGAGTTTCTGTTTTCTTTTCTTTTTTAAAAAAAATCTTTATTGGTACATTACATAGTACAAATCCCCATTATGGAGTGCAATTATGATGAGTTTCTGTTTTCTTTGAAGAATTTTGAACTACTACACAACGTGGGAAAGTTTTAAAAAGTCAGTCTTGTCCTTTTTCTTAATTACTTCAATTGCAGTGATTCTCTACAGTCTTCCGAGGAATCTTTAAAGCAGACCTCTTCAGGTGAGATCCTCGAGCAGAGCTCTCTATGAAATGACATGTCATTCGTTGAAGTCTTGTCTTTTTTTTTTTTCTTTCTGTTTGTAGCTGTGTTACATTAAGTCTAACCAACCTCAGACTACAAATGCTGTTTAAATGTCTTTCCTTCCTATCAATACAAAAATCAAATGTGTGAGGCATCTTTGCTTAGGTAAATTGAGTTTCCTTCTTTTTCAATTGAAACTCTCAAAGTATCCAATTCTTTTCATTCTTTTTAAGATGTGAATCTTTATTGGTACATTTTATATACACATCATGATCACAGTCAACACTGAGAATTTGCTCCAGTATATGACTTAATTCTCAGTTTTTCTGATTCTTCTGCCCACCCTACAAGTCCCTCCTCCTCTATATACATAAACCGTTTCCTTTTTTTTTAGCATCACATTTTTTCTTTCTCCTTGTTACTTATCCCTACCTCCTCTTACCCTTCAAATAAGTACCCTTTTTTCTTGAGGAAGAAATTTGAAGCTTATGATATTTACTGATAAAACTCATCAGGCTGCAGGTGAGTCATGGATTAACTGCAAGGGATTCCTCTAACAAGTGGCACCTTGGTAGTACAAAAGGATTTCCCAGAATAGATGGTTGATTCTGCTTCAATATGCAAAATTAATTTAGGAGAGAAAGCATGGGTAGTGAATGTTGATTGCCTAGCTTATTGAAGGACTGACACATTAATATTCATTGAAAGATTTTTCATTGCAGTTTTATACTTAATATAGGAGATGTTGCTTTTGAATCTCTTAAGCTCTAGTCTTTCTAGCCAGAATATTTTATAGTACATTGACCAAGTTTATATATAGTGATTTCATTCCAAGGAATACTATATTTCAATTTGGACAGTAATACCAACATCTTGAAATGATCAACATTTTATAAATCTTATCTGAGGGTACACAAAGGAAACAATCAATATAAGAGTCAACATCCTTAATAGCATTGATTAATCATTAACATCTTGTTGGAATATGATCCCCAGGGGCTCACATTTGCATTTCCACAAATGTAAGGCAGCAGGGCAAGGACAGGCCACACTTAGAGAACTGTGTAGCTCTGCTTTTTACTCCTTTGCATACGTGTAAACACAGTGTTCTTGGCAATGGGTAATTAGATGACAAATTATTCAATACAATTTCACATTTGAGTACAATTAACATGACTGCCAATATCTAAAAATAATGTTATAAAGGCCTTTGAGGAAAATGATTTTAAACACTGTTTTTGCATGAAATGTGATTTCAGCCAACACTTCCTTCTCCATGCTAATGGAATAATGTGGGCAAATATGATGCCTAGATGAGCAGGAGTGTTCTTCCATCATTTAGATTTGATTCAACAAGCTGTATTTTCTAGAAGAGTTGCTTTTGTTCTAGTTTGGCTTCTTCAAGTTAATATTTAAGCTTGTCTGTTTAGCCTTGAGTGGGATTTAAACTATGTTAACACGAGGGTGAATAGCCTTGGTACTATAGTGGATCTTCAAGTTATGACCAGCCTGGCACATGAACATCTTGGATCACAACTGAGATTTTAGTTGTAACTTAACACCAGAGTCTTGAGTTATGACATGAATGTTGGTTACTTGTGCTTCCATATGGTCTTAGATATAGATTTAACCCTTAAAGAGATCTGGGAGGAATATTACAACATCCTTTTGTATGTGAGGTCAATGTCTGTCTAAGGACACTGGGATTCGCCTGTACATAGAAGACAGACTTTGAAGGCTGTCTAGAGGAGCCTGAGCCCTCAGCATGAACTGGGTTTATAAGCCAAGGTTCCACTGTGCTATATATGATGCTCATTATTCACAGAATCTCAGGAGTGAGAGCTATTCCAAACATATCACATAAAAGCAGTTACATTAATCATGTTGGTTATAAATTATAGAGCACTTTAAAAACTATCTCAATTTAGGCCTTAAACTTGACTTTTAAAATGAAAAAATGGGGAAGTGTTAATATATATTAATGACCATAAATAGCAACTTTTTGTGTATAATAACATACATTTTTCCCCTAAGGAGTTATTTCAAGAATAATATCAGTAATGCCTTAGGATTTTAATATTTCATATGCACTGACATTTTTATAATTTGTTTGCATCCATTGCCTCTAATAGTACATTAGTCATTAAATATACTTAATGTAAGAAAATATAAATAACCAATATGTGGTCAACTGATTTTTAGTTCCTCGGTTTCCAGATTAATTGCAGTTTTTGATGCTTTCTTTAAGGCCTATTTTCAACTTATATTTCTTTTGGTCTTTCTTTTTTTGTTTTTGAGAAAGTAGCATTGAAAAGTTTTGAAAGGCCTTATAATTAAACATAAGCACCATACAATAGCACACCAAAGACTAGGGTAAATGGTGAAACAATGTTGTCTATGTAATATATATGTAATAATATGAAAGAAGGATAGAATTGGATTCATTTTTAGACTTTCAGACTCATTTTTTCTTTGTTTAGGATTGTGACATTCTCAGAGAATTCTAAACTTTATGTTTAAATATCACACAGATATTATACTTTCTGTCAGATTTGAGCCTTTTCTTAATGAAATTATCAATGTTTTTTATTAAGTGCTAATCATGAGTAATTAAACATGAGTATTAATTAAATGCAAGAGAGTCCTATCCTTGAGACTGACAATCCAGAGGAATATTATTCTTTGTTAAACTATTTCACTTTGTAGATCTTGTAAAATTTCTTCTGTCTTAGTAATATTTCTAATTTTCAAGTTTAAGCTTTTCCTGTAGACATATTTTTATGTATGTCTTTCTTCCCTGTATCACTTGTGATGAAAAATACAGACAGCACTGACATTCTGGGAACACACTGTTATATAGCCAGAGTAGATGTTCAGTTTGGGAAAAACTGGAAAAGAACGGCTCAGATTCTGGACAGAGGACTGGAGACGTGAACAAGGACCTCATCTTGGAGTGGGCCAATGAAGCAACTTGAGAAGACACGTTGCCTGATTTCCTTAACCACAGATGAGATCCTATGGCACTCATGAAATCACTGGCTCTGAAAAGCAGAAATGGGTGCTTTTGTTTCTTGTATCTTCTAAATTTTATGTCTAATTGGCAAACTCTAGGCCAGACCCATTCAGGAAAGAGGATTCTGGGAGATGGAGTTCCTAGCTTTAGAGGAGCTTATGAAAGTGTATGACTGAAAAATCCTGCTTCCAGAATGAGAACAGTGTAGCTAACATACAAAGAAATAAACTAAAAATACACAAAGTCTTTGTCTGATTTCTTATGCTACACATTTGTGAACATTCATGACTTCATCAGCATTTTTGAAATAATTATGACATCTATATTTCAGAATGAATTTGAGTCTATAATTACCATTCACTATTGCATTCATTAATGTAATTTTGTAATACTAGTACATTGATTACTCAACATCATCAAGACCCAATATTTGGAAAGAGATAAGACAAATATTTGTTTTGATATTCAAATATGTACTACAATGTTTTCTAGGCAGATAACACAGACTTCTACATTTACCCAACAGTTTGAGTAGGGAGAAAAGTTGGTTAAAAAGATACACCACCATCCATGCCATGTAGAAACAAATCAGGAAAAAGTACCAGAACAATCTCAAATTCAAACCTTGTGCTTTTCTGCACTGGTGAAGTTACCACATTCATCATATTGCAGATCACAGAATTTTGCAAATATTAAATGGGTAATTCAAGTTGCTACAGATTTCATGAACACCTGAGTCGGCCCCAGAGAGTCTTTTCATGTCCCAGCCTTCTGTTTGGTGGGCTCTGGTTTCTTTTTTTTCTTTTTGAGACAGGGTCTTGCTTTGTGGTTCAGGCTGGCCCTGAGCTCAGCCTCTCACTCACATCACAGCAATCCTCCTGCCTCTGCCTCCCGAGTGCTGGGATTACAGGCGTGAGCCACCACACCCGGCGCTGTGGTATGTGGTACTGGTTGCTGCTGGGCATGAGTCTCCACATCCAGTATGGTATGTGGTTACCGGGGATCGAACCCAGGTCCTTGCACTTGCAAGACAGGCACCAGAACCACTGAGCTAACTCCCCTGCCCAGGTGGGCTCTGGATTCTAAACTGACCCAAGCCACTAGAACAGTGGGAGCCTGTGATTTTCCACTGTAGGACTATCAACTTTCTGCCTGGCCATTTTATTATATAAGAGAGGGAATCTCCTTGCCAGATGCCCTTCTGTCAAATGCTTAAGGACATTATGATTTATTAACTATTACCTTAGCCTCTTAGAGAAGAAAGTATAATTTCCTGTTACAATATTATGCCTTCATTCTTCTCACAGAGAAGTTCTGCCTCTTGGGCTGTGTCATACATACTAGAATCTGACCATCAACCCCAGAGGTCACTACAGACAACATTCAATATCTCCCTCATCAAGGCACTTCTTACCCTTTTAAGTTTTTTAAAGTGATTTCTGGATATACTTTGGAAAAAATAAAGATTTATTTTTCTTTGGTATTACAGAGTAAATCTGTTCTGTCTTTCTCAATTCCCTAATCTCTTTAAGTCCTTTTCAACACTATTATCAAAAAAATTCACAGCCTTTCTATTTCTTTTGTTGGATTGTTATAACCAGGCTTCAGGGGGCCATAATAATAAATTACTAAGTTCTATTCAAGTATTTGTGGCAACATTGTCAACACTGTGTCACAGGTGAACATCTTCTTGTTAATGAATTCTTTTCCATTTCATTTTTATTTTTTGTATGTCCTGTTGTAACATCTTTAACACTTGTGACCATGTACTATTCAAGCAGTTGCTATTGGTTCCTACTTTCTATGTTTCATCTTTCTGAGGCATTTAGAGCAATGCTTTTAAACTCATGTGACAGTGGTTATCAGTCTGAATGCAGTAGGTGGTGGTCGATTTCTGGAAAAACAGTAACATCTTACTAGATACCTGCTTACCACCTTCAAGGGTGTATGTGTGTGTGTGTGTGTGTGTGTGTGTGTGTGTATGTGTGTGTCTATGTGTGTGTCTGTGTGAGTGTCTTAGGGGTTTTGAACCATAGGACTTCACATGGAGCATTATCTCTAGTCCTCTTTTATTTTGAGAAAGGATCTACGTCTTAAAGAATATTTCAGGAATACTCTAAGAGGGGTTCATTGTTCCTTTCTTTTCTGTTTTGGGTTCACTACAGTGTGTTGTGTTTCTCAGGTTTCTGAGTTGTGTAGCCTGGGACTGTGGTAGAATAAATGGATTGCAACAACTAGGTTTCACATGAGCCAACAAAAATTACTGAGACCAAACACTGTATGAGTCTGGTAAAATCAGAGCATAGAAAAAGAGACTACAGAAAAGCCCATTCTTCAGCTGGAGAGTCAGAGACAAAAGCACTAGAAGAAAAAAACAAGTTCTTCTTAGTGTTCCCAGATGTTGGAGATGAGAGGCAGAGTGGAGATATCTAGAGATCCATATCCAGTCACTCCAGTTCTTTATCCATTAAAATCTCTCCTTATCTTTTAACTTCATGATGTACTTATATTTTTGTGATTAATTAAATTATTTTCAATGAAGCAAGATATGTAACACACATTCAGGATGGCCTCAATTTATTCTTGTGCTAATCAGCTCATTACTTCCTCTACTTAATATACTTAGCGATTTTCACATATACATTATATTGGGTAGGGTCACTGTGGTGTGCATTAGCTCTCTTGACATTATTTCTCCATCAAATGGAACTTTAAATTTCTGGCCCATGGGTTCCATTTCCCATTTTCTTACCCAAAAGCTCTTGAATCTGGAGCACAAAATTACGAGATACATGTAAACATATGATTGAATATTTCTGATATTAAGGACAGAATTTTGAAAACCTAAAGTCAGAGTGAAAGGTCTACATTAAGTCAAAAGTGGACTATATACCTTTGACTGCATTTGTGAGGTGGGTAACATAACTTTTCATCACTTTTCCCACTAAAGGAATTGAAGCAGAAAAAATGGATTTTTACTCAAAGGAGATACCAGTTGTAGATTCTGCTAGTTCCTGTGCTGCTGAGGTTTTGTTCATAAAGTTTTTCCCTTTGCTAATTTCTCCAAGAGTTCCACTTAACCCATCTTTCTGCAGGGTTAGTGTTTGTTCTAATATGTAGACCTTTAATTCATTTCAACTTCAGTTTAGTGGATGGTGAAAGATGTAGATCTAGTTTTAATCTTTGGCAGGTAGAAACCCAGTTTTTCTAGCACCATTTGTTAAAAAGGCTATCTTTCCTCCCAGAGCGTGTTTGGCTCCTTTGTCAAAGAAGTGGCTTAGTATTTGGATTTGTTTCTGGATCTTCTAGTTTGTTCCACTGATCCTCGGACCTGTTACTTTGCCAGTACTATGCTGTTTTTATCCACAGTCCCACAGTGGCTCTGTAGGACATTTATTTCTGAGCTGTTGGGGATTGCAATACTCTATGTCATGTCTTTGTTGACTAGAATTGTTTTTGCTACTGTAGATCTCTTCTGATTCTATATGAATTTTTGGATAATTATCTCTAGTTCTATGAAATATACTGCTCAAATTTCAATGAGGATTGCATTAAATCTATATAGCAGTGTTGGGGGTATGGACATTTTGACAAGATTGGTCTTTTCTACTCAGGAACATTGAGTAGAAGGACAAAGGACGTCTTGGAAAGACAAGGGATGTCTTTCCATTTTTTGATATCTTTGATCTTTTTCAGAGTGCTTCATTTTTCAGAGTAGAGGTCATTCACCTCCTTTGTTAGATTGATTCTTAGATATTTCATTTTGTGGATGCCATTATAAAGTAGTTGTTTCCCCAATTTCTCTCTCGGTGGGTCTGCTATTTTTGTAGGTAGGAAGGCTGCTGATTTTTGAATATTTACTTTCTACCCAACAACTGTACTGGATCCGGTGATTGAGTCAATAAGTCTTTTGGCTGAGTTTTTGAGATTCTTTATGTAGAGTACCATGTCATCAGCAAATAATGACAGTTTAACTTCTTCCCTTCCTGTCTTTGTTCCTTTATTTCATTTTCTTGTCTGATTATTGTGACTAATATTTCCAAAGCTATGTTGAAAGGAGATGTGATAGTGTACATCCTTGTCCTGTTCCTATTTTTACCATGAAAGCTTTCAGTTTTTGACCATTTAGTATGATGCTGGCTGTTGATTTTTATAAATTGCTTTTATGAAAATGAGATAAAGACCATTTATTCCAAGTTTCTCTAGGGATTTATTGTATCAAAAAGCTTCTGCACAGCAAGAAAAACCATTATCAGAGCAAAAAGAAAACCTACAATGTGGGAAAACATTTACCAGCTGTTCCTTAGACTAAGGTCTACTATCTGTAACATATAAAGAACTTAAAAAAGTTAGACACCACAAATTTAAAAATCCATTTCAAAAATGGGCATATGAAATTAATATTTTTCAGATGAAGAAGTAAAAGCAGCTAAGAAGTATATGAAGAAACATTCAACATCATTGGTTATTGAGAGATACAGATGAAAACAACACTGAGGTTTAAGCTCATTCTAGAAAAAATGGTTGCTATAAAGAAATCAACTAATAAAAAATGCTGACAGGGCTATAGAGAGAAAGGAATCCTTCTCTGCTGTTGATGAAAATGTAGATTGGTGTAACCACTGTGAAGATTTCTCAAAAAACTGGGATTGCAGGTACCATTTGACCCTTCCCATCTCCCTGCTGGGTATATTCAGGAGATAATTAAAAGCACCATACTACAATGAGATATATGCAACCATATTTATAAGAGCTCAGTTTGTAATAGCTAAATCTTGGAAATATCCCAAATGCCCATCTACTGGAGACTGGATAAAGAAGATGTGATTTTCTTTAATAAGATAAATATTATTGAGCTATAATGAATGATAAATTAGAAACATTTATAGCTAAGTTGAGGCACCTTGACATACTTATAAGTGAAATAAATAAGACAAAGATGTGCAAACACTACATTGTTTCTCTAGTATGAGAAACGGAAGGTAGATATGTTGTCTAGAATATATGATAGGTATTCTGAAATAGGAAGAAAATGTTCAAAGAGAAAAGAGGAACTGGTTGGGACAAGGGAAAGAAAAAATTTGATGGTAGAAAGAAAAAATGGAAATTAAGCTCACCTATATGTATAAGGTTGAAGTGAGGACACGGGAATGGAAAATAATCAAAATACATCATGTACAGGTATAAATTCACAATGAAGGATGTGATCATAATGTATATATAAAATGTACGAATGAACCAATTTATTAAAAAATATAAAGAGAAAAAACAATTCTATAAGTCCACAGAGGCCTAAAACTTAGAAGTGAAGTCAACATTTGGATTAAGGACACTTTGACACAAGTGGTTGAATTCTTTTATAGACCTAACATGTATTTATGTACTGACTATATTGGTATACTGACTGTTACCTCCAAAAATTCCCATTTCACTGTCTGTCTCCCAGGTAGAGTGACTGGACCTTAAGAACAAATTTTGCAGACTTCCTTAATTTTGACTGATAGGCCTAAATTTTGACCCCAGGTATTCACACTGGCATGAGATTTTAAAGGCCCGGAGAAGGTAGAGCTCATTCTCACGGGACATGGCCGCTACCACGAGTTTAGACAGCTGAAAAGTTGGAGCTAATCATGCGGACTGAACTTACTGCCCTGAGCACAGTGAACACCGAAGGCCTCGGCTGCCGCCATGCAAGCAGCAGAGTGACACAGCAGCAATTTCCTGCCCATCAGGCCTGCAACGATATCAAGTGTGCTCAACAGTCCACAGCTAGGTCAGGACTCTCAGATTTCATGAATTTGTCCTTCCGTTTATTCTGCACATCCTGGATTATCTATTAAATTCAGTGTTTGAATATTACTTTTTTTGTCAGGATCATTGTAGACTTGAACTGTAATATCACAAAGTGTACTCTTAAATTCTTTAATCAGTTTCCCCTTGTGGCAATATCTTGTGAATCTGTAATATAATATCACAACCAAGATATTGAAAGTGATATTGATGTTGATACCGAAACTCTAGATGTACAGGCATTTCCTCCACTACCAGAGTTCTTCTTTTTGCTTTATCATAGTCTTGCCCATTCTCTTTCCATTACAGCCCATTTATACGACATGATTAGGAAAATACTTATTTATCAATCTATCTTCTATCTTTATCATCTCTATCTGTTTTTCTCTCTGTCTATCTTTTCTATATTTACTTATAACCAAAGTATTAGTGGGAGGAATAAAAAAAAGATTTGAAGAGCTAAAAGATAGGACAGGTATTAGATGTAATGTTAGATAAGAGAAGGTAAATTATGTGGGACCATTTACACCACAAGGTGTACTTCACTACTAGTGAAGGTCTGTACTTCACTAGTAGAAACCTTTGAAGTTTCTTAAGCAGGAAGAGTAAAACAAAAAATGTTTGAAAACTTCTAATTTCTACAATGAAATTATTTTAGAAGAATCACAGCAAGAATAAACATAAAAATAGCTTCTGGGAGAGGGGTCAAAGCTAAAGATTAAAGTGCCATTTTAGAATTACCAGAATCACGGGCCGGGGATTTGGATCAGTGGTTCCGGCGCCTGTCTTGCAAGTGCGAGGACCTAGGTTTGATCCCCAGTAACCACATACCATACTGGGCATGGAGACTCACACCCAGCAGCAACCAGTACCACATACCACAGTGCCGGGTGTGGTAGCTCATGCCTGTAATCCCAGCACTCGGGAGGCAGAGGCAGGAGGATTGCTGTGATGTGAATTTGAGGCTGAGCTCAGGGCCAGCCTGAACCACAAAGCAAGACCCTGTCTCAAAAAAAAAAAAAAAAAAGAATTAGCAGAATCAAACCAAGAAACAAGAGAAGTTTGAATTAAGGCAAAATGATAGAGTCCTTAAAGATTTTAGGCATACTATTGAAGAGAAGCGTGGTAGCACTGGGAGGTAGAGGAAAATTCAGACACGATGATGTCAGTGCCCTACACATTTGGAGAGGTGTCTTTGTCTGTGAGACACAGTGCCTTCCACTCCTTTTGGATGCTTTTCAATCTGAAAACAGATCTATAATCTATAGCATTTGTTTGGTGAAATAGACATTAATGATAGGAGTATAATGCTTACGTATGCTGTTTTTGTATCACGTTTTCTAATGCAGAGCTCACGGTGGCAGTTTTGGACATCGCTAATAGAGGTGCTCAGCTTCTTTCCTGCTATAATTTTATTGGAAAAATAATCTGAAAACTCAATATTGTGTCATCAGAAGTTGAAGTTAAAATGGTATGCAACTGCAGAATTAAGCTGTTCCTAAAAAAAATAAAATTATAAATAAACTTTAGATTTTATTATCATAGCCATAGGTCACATTTATTGTGAGTATCTTAAGTCTTTGTTTCCTATCCCATCAGTTGAAACAGAGCTTTGAACTCGCCTAAAGTGCAACAAAAATTCTCTGTCTTACTAAATCTGTGGTTAATAACTATCTTTTCCTTCTCACTTTATTTCTTTTCATTCAACATCTCATGAGCCAGGTCACTCACTGCTGCACGCATAATATCTTTTATTTAAATTTATCAAATGGTCAGGTTGTTATGAAAATATGAGACACGTTAAAGCATCCTTGCTGGATAAGTGGCACTGCTTACCTATGCAGAGCATGGTGGATCCAAACTCCTCGGAAGTGTCCGCCCTGTCAGGAGAGCTTGCCGCTATAGCCAGGGAGATTGCATTCATGTCTCTAGCACATGAAAAATTTAAGGATGCGATGGATCTATTTTTATGCCTTTATTTCTGAGATGGTCATGACTTTGACTGAGGACAAACTATGGTTTTTATAGGCAGTGCTTTCCTCTCTCCTAGAAGTCTGAAGAGAAAGTGTCCCCGGTGTCCTAGGAATTGTGAACTCACCACCCAGAGCTTTGTCACCCCCTGCCTGCCTGACTCCACATGGACATCTGGATTCTGCTAATATGCTGAGGGGTCCCAAGGATTCAATATCTAGCTTTGGCCCAAGCTAGTACTCCACCCACCGAGTGACCAAGTAGCCCACCTGCATTGCCGTCATCAGTCAAGCAAGCACGTAACACGTTGCTGTTGAAAATTGATCCACCTTGGGAGATTTTACTAGTGACAAAGGATGAGATCACTGCTGCATATATTTAGGAGCAGATTGTCCAGAGATGAGAAGATTTTCAGGGCAAAACCTAAATCATAAATTATCAGACATTAAAGGAAAATAAAAGCTTCAACTCCATTGTTTTAGAGACTTTGGATGTCCACAGATTGCTTGATAATGACCATTAAATGTCCAGGGTGCATTACCATGTCTATGTTAATAAATATAATCAGCATAGCACATATATGCAGCTAAATAAAGATTTAAAAAATTAATTTCTTATAAGAAAAGTAACCTGATGGTTTAACCCATTTCACAATCATACTTTGCTTCATCTTATTTTTTCTTGAATTGGAAATAGCTGAGATTTTTAAATATCAAATGACTGTCACTTGTTGAGGAAGCAATAGTTCTGTAGAAACTTTAGCTTTTATTATTATTGAACCAAACAAAGTATTCCATCAAAATTTTTGTTCTAAGATTGTCTGCCTTACTAAAAACATTTTTGCTAAAGGACTATTAATCTCTGTATGTATTTACAATTATAGAGTGAAAAGGAAAGAGTAATAAAATGGTAACTTTTAGGTAATTTTTTTTGCTTGTAATAGTGCTAAAAAATTATTGATTTGTGTAGAAATACCTTCAATGATTCCAGCTGGGGTCAGATGAAGACAGTTTTTAGTTTAGCCATTGAGCATTGAGTTGCAATAGTGGGAAGCACTGTGTACTCCTGCTGAAGAGAAATGTGCTTTGGGAAGTAGAATGTCTGGGAACGCCATCTTGGAGAGTGTGCTGGGAATTTCTCTCTCTCTCTCTCTCTCTCTGCCAAGGATTAAACTCCAGACCTTGCCCTTGTGAAGCAGACACTGGAACCACCAAGGTAAATCCCTGGCAGAGTGTACATTTATAAATAGTGGTGTCTTACAAAATATTTACCAGCTCTCACTTTTTAGCTTAGGATAAGAACAACTGATAATTAAACTATGTGCATAAATTAAGTTTCTTGGTTTTGAATGAGTTTCTACTTTGGATAGGAAGTCAGTTATATTGTATTATACATAACAGATCACATTGTAACTCTGTAAGAGGTGCAACTGGTTGTATTTCCCTCAGGCTTATAAAAGTACATCCAAATATATGTTATATATAGCACAAAATTTTAATACTCAGCATTAATGAGTTAAGGTGTAGAGGAAACCAAATCAGCAGCAGAATTTTATTCCATGTATACTTTATGGCGTGCTTCATAAATTTATCATATTTCCGAACAGGTTGTAAGGACATCTAGACATAGGAGCAGGACTTAGGGATAAATAAATATGATCAGGCCTGCCGGCAAGCACAGCTCTTAAACTGTGTGTGCACAACATTGTATAGTGGCACTAATATGTAATTTTCTATCAAAAGATATATTCTTTTTAAAGATAGATTGCTTTCTTTCCATCTTTATCATTATAATCAATATCTTAACTTTAACAAAAATCTTAGAACCTTATTACCTCTGAAAAGTCCCAAACATGTACTTTTCATCTATGTGGAAAAAGACCTTCTTTAATTTAAGAAAAGTTGAGATGCAAAGTCCAGTTCAGAACTGTACTGTACAAATATATCCAGGGCGATGTGAGCCATCTAAATCAAGCAGCGTCACAGGCCGCGAAAAGTGTACGGCAGCTTTGGAGGAGCAGAGGTCAGGAAGTGCCATCCGATGTTCTTATTTTACAAAGGGGTAAGAACCACCTTCACACCCACTGGCTGCATGTTTTTTCTTGGATTCTCTATGAAAGCTGGAAATCCCGCCGAATCCCGTTTGCTTCCTTGCAATTGTCTCTCCTTTAGATCTAGCCTCTTGGTATTCCTAAGTGAGGAAAGGGGAGATTTTACAGACAGAACAGTGTGGATGAGGTCAAGTCACCAAGCAGGAAAACACCCTGAGAACCACTTTCACAGATTCCCGAGGAGCGTGACTGACGGATCGAGCGCTGCGGCCCAAGATGCGGACGGAACACAAGGGCCGCAGGCAGCTGCGACCTGTTCTCAACTAACGCGTGCTGGGCGCTGACTCTGACAGGGCACGAGGACTTTCCGCCAGTATTGCTGATTATCATAGCTCGGACGCCGATTACTTTTTGAATAATATAATAATTGTCAATAAAAATGCTACAAACTGTTTTAGCAATTAAATCAACTTACGTCATGAGAGTTATTTGAAAGCCATCGATTTATTCGGTCGTTATCGCGCACACCTGCCCCGGTCGTTGACAGCTCTGTGGTTTTTAGGGAGCTGTCACAACGTGCTGTGCTTGTAACACAAGCTGTGCTTGTGGCAAAATTAGTTTGGAAATAAACTGCAAATCAGATTTTGAAGTAATTCTCACGTGCAGTGAAAGACGAGGAACTTATTTTCAGTATTAATAGGTTCTCAGTAACTTATTTTTATTACCTTCAACCCCAATAGTGACTAGGAGTAATTATGAATCTTGTTTTATGAAGAAAGAACGAGAATATGGGAGAAGTTAGAAAATATTTCCAAGTCTTTACAGAACAAGGTCTGAAACTGAATATAATTCTCTTCAAATGTAGTCCTCATATTTTGAATTTATCAAGTAGACATGTAATTATAAAATAAAATACAGAGAACTTTTGCTTTCCATCCACAATTAAATATCAAGTGTTGTAAAAGACAACTCCTGTTATACATTGTTAGTGTGATGTGAAATGCTACATGATCACTTGACAAAATACACTAAAAAAACATAAAATGACTAACAAAAATGGCACAATGATTCTGTGAAGATTCATTCCCAGGCACCGCATGTATATTACTTCACTTTTCACAGCAGTATTTTAACTTGCTATCATTACTGGTCTTATTTTTTTAACTGATATTTTAGAGAAGATAGTTGGAAAGTTTATTCAACAGACTGAGAAGAATGCAGGCACTCAGTGCAATGGATCCAGACCCATCAATCTGCAGCTTGAACTTATTCACCTTACAGCTGAGTGACTTTGCCTCTGTGGACATGTCCTAAGGAAATAATTCTGAAAAAACCTGCTGTGCACTGCAATTTGCTAACTGCAATATTTGTTTTTAGTGACAAAAATAGAATAAACTCAAATAACTGTATAATAGGCAAGTAAGTTATTGAAGACATTTGCAATGGAGTATTAGCCACCTACTGAAAATGATCATAACAATTTCAAATTTTGAGAAATGCTTATAGGGGCTCTTCCAGTTTTGCATAGGGCTCAGGAAGCTATAAAATCACTCTAGCAAGAAAATTAGACATAATATTTGAGAATAATAACCATATGTAGTTATGATCTATATAACCTTGAGAATCATAACTTTTTGAGCCGACCAGGGAGTTGAATCCAGTAAACCTAAATCACATGTAAAGATTCCAAAGCACAAGCTCCACCAAAGAGAGAGACAGGACTCACCATATGTGTCACCTTTCTGCACAGCAGGAGTAACCATGTAAGTGATTAAGCAGCCACCACCTCTCATTTTAACTGAGTTTTGTAGGCAAAGTGTATATCAGTGTGTCAGATTGCATGTTGTGTATAGACACTTTACAAAAAGAAAGATGACCAAGAAATAAGGGAGAAATGATAGGAAGGAAGAGAATAACAAAAAGAATTAAGAAGTGCTATTTTCATGCACCAAGTCCCCAAATGAATTATGGATACAGTATCATTAGATACCACATGTACTAATAAACATCAGAACTGAAAATAGTAAAACAAGCACAGCTCACATGTAAAAGCATTTTTTTCCTGTGTGTTTAGCAGGTACTCCTCTGGTACAATGCGCAATAAAAGTAATGGTGACTGCTAAAACCCACTAATCTTGGTTCTTCAGTTTATTAGGTGGACGGAAAATAAGAATCACTTCAAACTTTTCTACTGTTATTGATTAACATGACTGCCTACAATATTATTATGTGGTTCGTCATTTCATGATTTTTATATTTGCTCCTAATTTACATTGTACCAACTTCAGGTAACAGGGTAAGGGTGCATGCCTTGCCATAGAAATGACATTGGTTTTGTTTAAATCGCTGTTATTCAAATTCAACTGAAATGGAATTAAAAGTACTGCAAATATCTGTAATGTATATATATATATATATATATATATGCATATATATCTGTAATGAAGATATCTGTAATACATATATATATATGTCTGTCTATCTATCTATGTACATTAGCTTCTCTGATCCCATGTTCCATAATGGATCTTTGTTCACAAGGGGAAGCCAGAATCGAAGTGAAATTAATATTTACTATTTGAACTACCACATGCTTGCCATGATCTGGCCTTACAACCAGCCAATTATGCACTGATTAACTTGGGAACTCCTGGTGTAATTTCAAAGGATTGTTCTACTGTTTTTTGCACATGTCAGATTTACTCTAGTGCTGATGAAAATCACTTGACATAAACACTTGGCCCTAAGAATGTAATTTAGGCAGTTACAGTACATTCTCTCCCCATCCCCATATCTTGCATACATACAGTAATGAAAAAGCAAGATGTGCATACTCACAGCGCTTATCCTCATCTTATAAAAGCATGCGTAGTTTTGAGCTCACATTTCTTTAACACATATTTTGAAGCAATGTTCTGTGTCTCCATCTGTATCCAATACTGAGAAATGATGAGCTGTTGCACAAACAGATGACAGTGAGTTCTATTTCTTCACACACATTGCACCTGGGAGACAGGTTTGAATTAATCTTGACTGCGATGAAATAAATCTTCATAATAAACCTGAATTGATTGTTTTCAGAAAAAAGTCTTTTCAGAAAGAAATTTGACAGTGCTTTTCTCTCCTGGGGATGATTATCACTGGGGATGGTTACTGCTGGTTATCACTGTCATTTAATGAAACTTGGAGCTTTCGGACAGTGAGGCTAATGACTATATTATTTTAAGAGGTTGACATTTTCCCCTCCATTTCCCGCCCTTCTCCATGCCTACCCCTTATGTGCAGTGGGAAAGAATAGAACTATATTTATGTATATTGAACAGAAGCAGATTCTGACCTTAACTGATAAACAGTGACCCTCACAACCTCTCAGGAGCCTGAAACCCAGCTTTAACCTAAGAAGCTGGGGTCAGGATGAGGGTAGTAAGTAAATGACGTGGGAGTATGTCCTTCTGGATCCCCATCTGACTCTGCAACTAATAGAAACCAAATAGACCCCATGTTTCTTTGAACTGACAATTTAAATTCTAATTCTGGCTATGCATCTCCAAAAGAACAGGAGGAGCCCAGCTAGAGCCCAGCACGGGATTGGACCAAGTCACAGCTGGTGTCTATAATTATGTCCCTGAAATCAGATGGTTTAAAGTGGGAGGACAGCCATGACTTTGGCTTCTGTACCAAAAACTTGTAGTTTTGGAATTTAAAAAATGTTTATTTTCTAAATTATATATGTCTCTAATAGGTAAAAACATATTGTTAAATGGAAAGATTAGTAAATTAGAATCAGGGGTGGAAGTGTAGACTAAACAAAAAACTAAAAATCAAATGAATGAAACAAAAATAATCAATTGTTATTGGAGGGAAAAGTGGCAAATGGACTGGGGTGAAGTCTATCATAGACTACAGAAGCTGATAAAATTTCATGTTTGCAGTTACCGGCTGGAGGCCTTGGATGACCTGGAGAGTGATCAAAATTTTCCATTAATCTGAAATGTTGATATCTAATTCATGCTAGCAGGGATTCCACACGTGGGTTTTAATTTTAATCCATCCTGTAGCCTTAGGAGGAATCCTAATGAAGCCTCAGAATGAGCTCTCTCTGTATCACTTAGCGAAATGCACAGTCCGGAAAGCATGCCAAGCTAGGGGAAACAGACGTGTGGACAGGTCATCTGATGGGGGAGAGTAAGGTGGCAAATTGTCTTAGAATTCAAAAGAGAGCTTCTTGTTTTCTTCTAATATTCTATTTTAGTTATTGCCTTTAGTATTAAGTGAGTGTTAACTAAAAAATTATAGGGATCAGAGATTTAGCTCAATCGTTCCAGGACTTGCCTGGCAAGCACAAGGTCACAAGTTTGATTCCTGGCACAAATTAAAAAAAAAAAAAAAAGAAAACTAAGAAATTATATTGCTGTTTCTCTGTCTATGATAGTACTTTAATTTTGAGAAAAGATAAATTTATATAAGCAACTGATCTAAGAAGTTCTCTCAGGTCAGAGTAAAGTCTGAGCTGTCAGAATTCTGTGTTCTTAATGAATGGTTCTGTCTGAAGAGGTTTTGCAGGGCTGATGGCACTGATGGCAGAATAATAAAAACAGCAATTATTGCCTCTGCATGGTGCATTTTTGGATTGAATATATTCACATGCTCATTATCTCTTTCACAATTTATACAAAACCTATGAATGAGACAGAATTATACCTAACTGATGATGAGACTTGCTCAATAAAGTTAATAAAGAGACACCAGTAAGTGGCACATAGACCCTCGTGTTAAAGCCAAACACACAAGAGAGAACGACAGGATTCCTTGATTTTAGGTAAACAGAATCTGAGAGTCTACTCTCTTCCAAATAAATGGAATGGACAGTATTTCAACTTCAGTAGACATTATATTATAATATATAATAATATATTATATTATATATTACATAGCACATTTCAATTCCCTTCTTTCCCCCTTCCCACCTTTTTTTATTTTTCCAGCATCTAATTCAGTTTATTTCATTGTCTTATAAGGCCTTATAAAGTTAATTATTATACACACTACTGGAAAACTAGGCTAGTAGGCCAAAGAATCTATAAAAATATAAAATAAATGCACTAAGTCAAGGTACACTTTTAGACACATTGTTTGCATTGGATTTCAATATTTTTTCTTTTTCCTACTGTCACACACACACACACACACACACACACACACACACACACACACATTTTTCCCATATAAGAGAACCTTCACTGTATATATAATATACCAATAAAGATTTGAATTAAAAAAGAATGTTTTGCTGTTTGGACAGACACACAGAAGACAAAATACAGGCTCATTATTCTAAAATGAATAACCATGGAGTGAAAAACTAAACTTTAAGACTAATCCTAGCTGGCTCCATACAGGATGCTTTTCTAACTCTTTTACTCACTCAACATGAGTAGATATCAATACAATTCTATAAGATAGAAATTATAATTTTATTATCATTCTTCTTTCAATCTCTCATTACAAAAGAACCTAGTCAGAGTTCTGACTGAGCTTCCCAGTGTTTCAAAACAGGTCTGCAATATTGAAACAATTCTGTGGCTCCGAAGCCCTCAGTTTCCTTCACCACAATGCACAGAAATCGTCTCAGGAGTCTAGTTTCCCAGGAAATACTGGAGAATATCCTTAAGACAGCTGGATAATAAATTGTTTCTTAAACAATACAGCAAGACAGTGAGAAAGTGGAACACAGATTTTATAATTAAAAACACAAATATATCAGAAGACTAGATAGTTGAAGCAGAAACCACAGTATGCCCTTAATATCATGTAGAATGCCAAGGTTATCAGGAGCACTTACAGTAGAAAACTTCAATGGAAAATC
>PVIR01022721.1:0-27858 GCA_004026965.1 Petromus typicus
ATGTAAAATAAGGTGAAAGGGGACAATGTTGAGATTGTAACAAAAAAGTAAGGAAACAAATTTTATATATATGGGGGGGGTGGTAGGGTGGGTGGGGCTATGGAAAAAAATGAGAATTAAGTTGTGTCTTATACTGGTACAAATCCCCATTATGGAGTGCAATCATGATGTGTATATTTAATGTACCAATAAAGATAATTAAAAAAAAAAAAAAAACAATATAAAAGGTCATTCTGTCCATATGGTGCTAATTTTAGTAATGTCTAACTCATTTTATAAAGAAGTAAGTGAAATTTATTCTCAGGACTTTGAAAATAGAGTGGAGCATGAATGGTTAGACCTAAGGGGGAGGCGGAGGGGGAGGAGGCCTGTGAGTATCGTACACCTAGAGGTTGGTGGTTGCTACTCCGCAGCGCTTGTGACCCTAGCCTTTTGGAAAGGGATTCTTCCACTGTGCTATGGAAGGTACTATTTGTAGTTTTCCAGGTAAGGGGTCTTAGACAGTATTTCAATAGCCAGCTTCAGGTCTGCAGCTACTAAATAGCAGAGCAAGGAAGCAAAGGTAGTATGGCTTTGGAGTCCATGCTGCACCGTAAGCGCTCGGGGATTGTATTTGCAAATGAATGAGTCTGTTTCTGAAAACATACACACCTTGATAACAGAAGAAATTTATACTTTATAAAATACATCCAATTTTTGTTAGATTTGAATGTCATTTGGATCAAAATAATTTTTTTTTTTTAACCATTTGAGGATTGTTTTTGTTTCAAAGACAAGGCAGATGTTGTGAGGCAGCAGTGTCCTTCCTGGGCTGGAAGTTTCGTTTGGAGTTCCTCGTAACTGACAGCCTCTCCAGTCAGCCTGGTGGGAAAAGTGTCACTTTTGTTTCTGTAGATTTTTGAAGTAGAATTCCAAAAGGAAGTCTGGACTTTCGTTCCTGACTTGAATGACTGCCTGCCTTTGTCTTAAGAGTAGTTTGGGAACAAGGTGGAGTGTTTCTGTTTTAGCCTGCTTCAGCTGCCAGGACAGTTGATCACTGAACGCACACATTTACTTGTCAGTGGTTGTGGAAACTGAGACCTGGGCTCCTGGTGAGGGGTTCCTGCTGGCTGGTGGATGGAGTCTGTAACTCTGTTCCACAGCCCTTCTTGAGAATACACTGTGAGCTTGGGTGCTTTCTGAGAGCCCTGTGTTGTGTCTGGTTTGGTTGGTTGGTTTATTTTGAGACAGGATTTTAAACTTTGTAGTTCAGGCTGGTCTTGAAATCATGGTGATCTTCCTGCCTCAGCCTCTGTAGCGCTTGGATCACAGGTGTGCGTCATAGCACCTGGCTGTGTTGTTTGTGGGTCGTCATCCCTTTCAGATTAGGGTCATGCTGTTAAAGACCATAGTAGACCTTTATTACTTACTTTCACTTTGCTTTCCAAATACAGTCACCCTGAGCAATAGGGCTTCTACCTACACATACTTAGGGGTGAGATACACAAGCTAATAGCAGTTACCATTTTGAAGAATTGAAGTATTGACTTACCAGAGGTAGGATTGCAGTATGTCCTTCGGCCACTTGGTGGTGCTGTAGTACAATAGAAGCAGCACCGTTGGAGCACGAATGATCAGTCTCACTATTTCATTCTTCGTGATAGTTTTATTAATGCTTCATTTTCCTTTTTAGTTTCACTTATATTAACATATAGTGCAGGGCTTTTTTCTGATTTCTTATTGCTGATTAAACTTAGGCTGATACGCACTTTTCTTTTCCCTTGCCTTTAAAATACTCAGTGTTACCATGGCTGCCCTTAGCTTAAGTTGATCATGTCTTTACTTAGCTTCTTCTTTTTTTTTTTTTTTTTTGCAGCATTCCTATGCTTTGTTAATGTTTCTCATTACATGTGGTGATTCAGAGGTGTTTTATTGTGCTGTAGTTGAATCTGACAAGTTCCTGAAAAGCTCTGCACGTGTGCTATCTGATGAGTCTGATACAAGGTGCTCGGGAAGAGTTGTGGATACTAATCAGGGAGCACCACAGGCACTCTTATTTGCAGTTTCCAGGCTTTGAGATTGTTTGTTTGGGGTTTTTTTTTTTTTCAGAGAAAGGTGTTGCCCCGCCTTCTCAGGTGGCATTAAACTCTCGTGTGTAGCTCAGGCTGGTCTCAGATGTGCAGTGATTATTTTGCCTTAGAGGAGCTGCAGGCAGGTGCCACCACACCAGCACTGGGTCTTTGAATTGACTTTTGATTTATCTTTTTTTAAAAGTTTTTTTGAGACGGAATCTCATTTTGTAGTTCAGGCTGGTCCTGAACTTAGCTTCAAACTCAGTAATCCTCCTGCCTCTGCTTTCCGAGTGCTGGGATTACAGTTGTGAGCCACCACACTTTGGCATTGTGGTATGTGGTTACTAGGGATGGAACCTGACACGTTGCACTTGGCAAGGCAGGTGCTAGAATCACTGAGCTAAATCCCAGGCTCTTGATTTATTCTTTTTAATTGGATTCTTTTGATGAGTTTCATTTAGTGAAAGAGGGTATAGGAAGAAAATGTGAAAAATGATGTATAGATATTGTTGAAGGCAGGTGTTAGGATAACCTTAATATGTTCTTGTTGTCATTTGTAGTACAGCACCAGCTGTACTTGGCAAACAAGCAAATGATATTTTCTTCCAAGCAGTTCACATGTAGTTTTGAAGCATTCGTAATGTTGCTTTTTATTTGACAAAGTTATGACTTACTGTAATGAACCATATATTTATGTAGTATAATTTAATAGAATTTGTACAAAGGAAGTATTGGCTGGTTTATTTTGCTTCTTGAGTACAGGAAGATTTCTTTGTTGTGTCAGTCATTACTCATTATAGATACAGATTTAGTGCAAGATATACAAATGTATAAGAATTTATAAGATTACCTTACAGTGCCCAGTGTGGAAAAGTGCAAAAAAGGCTGTGTATGCGCTGGAGGTCTGAAGGACAGGTTGCAGGCTTGGAGCTCACTGGAGTGTTTCATGGGAGTCTTTGTCTGGAGGCCAAAGAGTCTGAGCTCAGGGCTGAAGAGTCTGTGCTGGGAGCCAGGAGCTGAAATCCAAGGGGAAGGAAGAGGAGCGCCCGGCAGAAGCGGAAGCGAGCCTGCCTCCGTTTCCCTTTTATTCCCTTGAGGTGGCTTGCTGCTCAGGCTGGATCTTCTGTCTTCACTAAACTGTTCCGCCACACCAAGATCCAGGCTGATCCAGCTTAATTGGACGTTCTTACTCAGGTTCCCTGTCAGTTCACTATTGCAGTCATCCTGCCCACAGTTGCACTTTGAGTAATGTCACTGTGATTGAGTCCTAAAGCGTACCCCAGAAGTCTCATGTGGCTAGAAGTGGGGTCTCGTCAGAGACTCGTCAGGTGATTTGGCCCTTCTTTTCTCTCTGCTTGCTCCTGCTGTAAGGAGAGCCGCCTCACTCACAGTCTTTATTTTAGAGCCTGCCTTTGGGCAGAAGCCCAGGGTGCGAGGAGTCAGGGTCAAAGCCTTCTCCAAGTTCAAGTGTTAAGTGTATTGTCCCAGCAGCTGGAAGGTGACTGATACACACACACACACACACACACACACACACACACAACTTTTTATCTTACATGAAAATTTTTATCTGATCACATTTCAGAAATTAGTGCTTCTCCCTGTGCCGGGAAGGTTAATTATAAATTACATTGAAGTAATAGAGTTGATTCTGGGAAGTTAGCAGATTTTTGACTTCGGTGTCTATAAATGTAAATCAGCTATTGAAACTTTTTCATGTTCAATATTTGATGAGAGTAAATGCCTACTTTTCAAGGTCATGTTTATCACTCCTAACAAGGGAAGAGTTAAATCTTTAGCTTATTGTGAGGTAAAGGCAAATCGCCTTTATCTGCTGCAGTTTCCCTGGAATTGCCTAATGATAGATTTAATAGGGGAAAAAGTAAACACATTTATTTAGTGTATGTGGAGGAAATTACAGGAGGATTACCTAGTAACTCAATGTGCTTGGATGCTTAGTGCTGTTTTTCATAGGTAGAAGGGGTTGAAATGTAAGAATTTTAAGGGAGTGATGATCTTGAAGGAGAATGAATGATCCCTCAGGAGGACAGCTAAAGCCTGTAAAAATAATTCACTCTGGGAAGAATGATTGGATCTGGGAGACAAACAGTAGCTTGTGATGCAAGTCTGTCTAGTTATGGTTACATTCTTCAGTCCTTGTTCTTTTGATACTTCAGGACAGTGGATAAAAAGTTGTTTTATTTCTAGACTGGTTCAGGCAGATAAGAGAAAGAAGGCTTTTTTTAGAGACAGGCTCAGCCCTGAGCTCAGCCTTGAACTCACAGCAATCTTCCTGCTTGTGCCTCCCAGATGTGTGCCACCCTGCCCGGCATTGTTGTCTGTGGTTACTGGGGGATGAACCCCGGCCTTTGGACTTGTGAGGGAGGCGCCAGAACCACTGAGCTAAAGCCCCACCCCCGAAAATAAGGCTTTTAATTTAAGATAATCAGCACATCAGGGTGCTGTCGTTTCACCTGAATTTCTCTGCTCCTGAATTTTGTTGTAGTGGATTTGAGGATGCTTGTGTACTACTGATGGCCCTTTTTGTTTTGCCTTATTTTAAAGCCTGCCAGGTACCATCACCGCCCAAGTAATTCTTCAGGTGCAGCCAATACTGGTTATTTAATTTGGATACTTTTTTTCTTGTCCTTGAGTTCCAGTTTATCTTTTTTTCCCTTGGATGTTTGTTGCCCTTATTTTGTAGAAAATGTTGATAGTAATCAACTCTTATTTTTATTTATTTATTTATTTATTTATTTATTTATTTTTAAGCTGCTCGCTTTGTAGTTCAGGCTGGTCCTGAACTCAGCCTCAAACTCACATCAATCCTCTTGTCCTGAACTCAGCCTCAAACTCACATCAGTCCTCTTGTCCTGAACTCAGCCTCAAACTCACATCAATCCTCTTGTCTCTGCCTCCTGAGTGCTGGGTATGAGCACCACAGCTGGCATTGTATGTGGTTACGTTGATCAAACTTGGGACCTTGTTCTTGCTAGGCAGGCACTGGAGCACTGAACCAAATCTTTGGCTCAGCTATTATTTTTTAAAGAAAAATACAAAGCAGTTGATTTCACAGTACAAAAGATTAGACACTTACACTCAAGCACCTTTTAATTGTCAGAGGAGTCAAGTTTCTATTCTCCACACTTGGATTCACTTGTAGTGCAAGTGACACTTCTGGCAGGTGACAAACTTGGGACTTGATACATAGTAGAGCGTGTGCAAGCATGTATTCTTGCTCTAGTGTCGAGATGAAGTTAGCAAAGACTTCTCAGTTCCTTTCCTTTACCTACAAGGCTGCTGATTTGTGCCTGGTATATTGAGCATAGTGATTGCCACAAGAAAACAATGACTGTGCCTTTAAGTCGAGAGCTTGATTTATAATGAAGGAAGTGGCAGAGGTGTCCATGAGGCCGCCGGGAAGGCTTGTGACTGTGCAGCCCTGAGCTTGGGGAGCCTGAGGATGATGGAGCTGAGAGTGAGGGAGTGTGTAGGGCAGCCTGAAAGAACTGGGCTCCTCTCCTGTGAGTCAGTCCTGCCCAGGAGCCTGGGTGATGGAGCTCATACTCACAGCACTGGCTAGTGTGACTCATGGGGAGGGGAGCGCTCTGGTCGGACAGGTTCTGTGGCTGGACCTGTTGTCTCAGGTTTGTCGTATGGGTGGATGTGTGGACGAATTGTTTCAGCTCCCATGGATTCAGCCAGGTAGATTGTTGTCTGTGACTTTATAGAGATAACTAACCCACGGCTTAGTTAGGCACTTGCTGCTGCGTCTTTACTAATTTTATTCTAGTTAGTTTTTTTACCTTTAAACTGAACTCCTTAAAACAGGAGAAATTGATTTATTCATTTTCAAATTTAGGGGACAGTGCCTGTCTGCACAAGTACAAAGTTGAATGCACTAAAATGACCTAAACCTTTTGGTTACCTGTGACTTCATAAAAACTGTATTTGTGATGAGATCATTTCAAATATAGAGGAAAAACAGCAAGAGTAGTACAAAGAGTAGATCCACTAGTTAATGTTCTGCTCTATTTCCTTCATCTTTTGGTACCGATATGGATGTACTTTGAACTGTTATGATGTGTCTTTAGATTTCCCCCTAAAGCCTCACATGGCCATAGACAGTGTTTAGCAGAGGTGGCTGGATTCAGGGTGCCTGATGCTGAGATGCAGGGTGGCCGTCTTGGGTGTGGGTTGCCCTGCCCATCTGTGTATAGCCTGGATGGAGTATAAAAGCAGGCTTGGCTGCTGCCATCGCTCTGTTTGCTGCCTGTTGTTGGCTGTGTTGTACCACAGGGTTTTTTCCGTGATACCCGAAGAGGTCCCCGCAAAAGAGATGGGACCTGTGTTGGCATCACAAGAAAGATCTCTGAGTACATCGAGGTGAGGCTTAGTCTGATTTCTTTTTTGTTTGTTTGTTTGTTTTTTGAGACAGGGTCTCACTTTGTGGTTCAGGCTGGCCCCGAGATCAGCCTCAAACTCACATCACAGCAATCTTCCTGCCTCTGCCTCCCGAGTGCTGGGATTACAGGCGTGAACTACCACGCCCGGCATTTGTATGTGGTACTGATTGCTGCTGAGCCTGAGACTCCACACCCAGTTCTGTATGTGGTTACTGGGGGATCGAACCTGGACCCTTGAGCTTGCAAGACAGGTGCCGGAACCACTGAGCTCAATCTCCGGCCCCTCAGTCAGATTTCTAGTTAAGAGAAAATGAGAGAGGAACTTCTGCTTGAGGACATAAGAGAGTCCAGTTGCAGATGAGGAGAATCATTCTGTCCCATTTGCCAGAGGAGGCTAGTTTTTATGCACTAGATGAGGGGTGGAATCTTCCTGCACTTTATCTCAGATTTGGTTTTGGGAAATGGCTGTGTGAGAGTGCTTACTGTTTGAGGGTCCAGTTTGGTCTTCAGGACATAAGTGATTGTATTTGGGGCAGTCTTAGTTTTAATATAAACTCTGCTGGAATCAAGGTGAGCATAGGTTTAGGTCAATGGTTAGATTTTCTGGGTACTGCTTGGCAGTTGAGCGTCCCTGTAAGCCACCTGTTTTGATGTCTGCATTTTGAAAGACAGATTAGATGGCTCATGTACGTGTAGAGCTGACCAACTGGGCAGCTTTTCGACAGATATAGAAGTATTCCCTAAATGACTGTCTGCTATGTTCAAAGCTGAGTGGGTGGGGGTCTGACCTAAACATCTAAGGCTGACCTAAACATTTTACACATGCCCAGCATTGTGTAAAAGAGGATTGGGTAAGGGGAAGATCACACCGTGTCCTACTTTTAGTTACTTACTGGGAATCTTTAGGACCAGATGAATAATCACTGTTGTTTTTTAGAAAATAAATACGTGCTTGAGTGTCTCAGAAGATGAATCATCCTGTTAGTGACTTTTATTGCCATTGATCAGTTTTGCTTTTTCTGAGCTTCATATAGGTAAGAGCTGTGCATAGCACTCTTTAGGTTCGACTTCTTCAGCTCAGTATAATTCCTGTGATGTGCATCCATGTTGTTGCATTATCAATGTGTAGTTCTGTTTATTGTTCTGTATACTACTCCACTGTACAAATACATCACGGTTCTTTGTTCATTCTTCTATGCATTGTGTACACTGTTGTTGCTGTTCTGAGTAAATCTTTTTGTGGGTCTTCTTTTGCATGTCCTTTGAGGAAAATAAGCCCTTCATTTCTTTGTATTTATTTATTTGTTTATTTATTTATTTTTGAAACAGAGTCTTGCTTTTGTAGTTCAGGCTGGCCCTGAACTCTCAGAGACCCTTGTGCCTCTGCATCCCAGGAATTGAGATTACAGGGATAGTGTTGAGATTACATGCATTGTGTTATGTGATAAGGAGAATCGAACTTGGGACCTTGCTCTTGCCAGGTAGAAGCTGGAACCACTGAGCTAAATCCCTGGCCCAGCCTTTCTGTTCTTAGACTGGACTTGCTGAGCCACAGGTCCACAGTGGTTGTACCAATTTAGGTTCCTAATAGCAATGTCCTTGGTCTGATCACAAAATTCAGTGAATATTAAACTGAAATATTTCTGACAGTAAAACATTGCCATTAATCCCTACTCTTACCTTCACTTGCTCTCCAACCACCTGTCCCATCGCTTTTGCACTTGGTGAGGTAGAGCGGGACATTCTCTTGTGTCATTGTCTTCAGTGCCGTCATGGCTGTTTGGTGACCTTCATTAGTTGGCTGTGTTTACCTTTACAATCATTTTGACTTGGGCAAGGGCCAGAAGTTGCATGCACCAGATTGGGAGAATAAGTTGAATGAGGATGCGCTGTCATGTTTGTATTGGAAACAGAAATTGCCATAAGGGTTTTGAATTGATTGAGGACGTGAAGGCAGCTGTGATAGTGCAACTAAGGACACGGAAAAGGACTTTAAGAGCTGATGTAGAAAGTGGCAAGAACAAGGGGCTGTGTTGGAAGCGAGGGAGCACTGCGTTTTCAGGGTGATTACTGGCAGTGTACCTTTTACTGTGAAACTGATTAATGTTTGAAATATTTTTATTTACCAGTTTTAGCTGCACTGTGCTCTAGCGTACACATCAAATTATCACACTCAAATTTTTACAGTGGTGTAACATGGTAGGTTTAATTTGCATATTCCTAGGTAGAGGACTTGGGCACCTATAATGTTCTTACTGGGTGTAGAGCAGTTCCTTTGTCAAGTGCCTGTTTACATACCACCTCTGTTTGTAAGTGTAAGGGTGTCTGTCCAACACATACTTGTTTTGGTATATTCTGGATATGAGCGTCTTGAGAGTGGCTTATGTGTTCTCTTTTGACTCAGATGGTGTCTTTGATAGGTTTATGGTCTTTGCTAGGTGAGCTGTTGAAATAAAGAGTGATGATAATAAATATGTTGAGATGGATTTATTAATCAAAACTTGTATATGGGCAAGAGCTTGTTTGGCTTTGGATTTGATGCTGAGGCTTGAACCCAGGACCTTGTGCATGTGCAGCACATGCTTCACAAGCTCAGCCACACCCACCCTAAACCCAGTCAGAATGTTCTTACGCCTGGGTGTGATGGTTTACTCCTCGAGTTCCAGGGCTCTAGGAGGCTAAGGCAAAAAGGATTGCAGGTTCTAGCCCAGCCTGGACCATTTAGTGAGGCCTCGTCCCATAATTGAAAACCGGGCTCAGCTGGGGATGTAGCTCAGTGGAGAGGCCTTGGGCTCCAGCGTTCTTGTCATGCACAACAAGAAAACAGACAAAATCAGTTTCAAGCGGTCCCAAACAATAGTTAGACCTGATTTTGAAATAAAAGGGGGAGAAAAACCCACAGAGCTTCTCCTTGGTCCTTTGTTTTAATAGGAATGCTGAGATAGCATTTATGAATCATAAAATAAATCCCTGTGGTTGACAGTTTAATTGTATTGTTTTACATATATAGATGTCAAGATTGGGGAGAGTTGGAAACCCCGGAACCCTAACAGTATCACTGAGCCTTCTGATTTTTCTTTGGGAAAGATAATTGTTTTGGAATGTTTGAGTGTTACTGGTCAGTTTAACAGAACCACTTGTATTCCTGTAAAACCACTTGTGGGTATAGATAAACAAGGGATAGAGGATATTTTAATACGAAAATATCACATATGTCCTTCCAGTCTGTCAGTGCTAGCAGTGGCAAATGTACATAACATCTCCCCAAATTTTTAGCGAACTGGATGTCTGTTGGCCAAAATGGAAAGTGCCATCCAACTGTGTCGTTTCCAAGTCTTCACTAAACAAGTTTTCAAGTGAATATATTCACATTATTTTTAAAGTTCAGAACAAAAAAGTACAGTGTACTTCAGAGTGTATGGAGATGATGGACACTTCGGGTGTCAGCAGAGCAGCCTGACTGGGGGTCACAGACCTGACATGCCTGAGGGGTGACTGCGGAAGTAGAGAATGTGGTGACTGAGCAGAGGAAGGGAGGAAACAGAGCCTGGAGAGAGGGAGCTTCCCGAAAGAGATCCCAGCCTGTGCATGTATTTAAAATTTAAAAGTACTACATCCAGTAGTTAGGAAATATTGAAAGCAGAGGAGCAGGAGGATGAGCTCCATCGAGAAGGGATCCTTAGTGGTTTCTGGCTTCCAGGATTTCGGAGGTGGGTAAAAAAGACAATATAAATGCTCATAGGAGTATTTGAAGGCTAGAACAAAGAACCAATTTTTTATTTTAAACAGAAGTCTAAGTGTGTTAATTAAACATGTTCTCTGGCTGAAGGAAAAAGGTTTAGATGCAGTATGAATTCCTGAGATTTGTGTTCTAGTCCCGTGTCCTCCCCCACACCCCCATCATTGAAGCGCAGTCAGGGGAGGCACTTTGAGAACCACTTACCCAGTTCTCTGTGTCTGGCTCATCTTGCACTTGCCAGTCACCATGCGCGTTGCTCCCCTCTTCATTCCGGACATATCTGTACTTTTCTTACTTGTTTGTGCTTTTGAGTTTATGCTCCTCACTTCCCCACACAGAAGTTGTTGAGCCATGCTAGCAGTGTTTTTGGAATCTGTTCGTTTAATTGCATTTTCATCATGTCAGTTTCATATTTGGAAAATAACTACAGTCAAATTTGTTGTTTGTATTTTGCTAGATTTGTGAACTCAGAAGCAAATCTGTGTGGTCCTCTATATTGAGAGCCACTGCTGTATTCTGACATCTGCCTTCCTTTAATATGTAATGGGGAAACTGGCTCAGATATGTAAATAGGTATTTCTATAATCAGATAATCAGTTTAATAAGGCAGGGCTAGAACTAGACTGTGCATCATGTGGCTCTCTGCTTACTGTTTCCATGCCTTTAATTGCCTAGATATTTAAACAGATTTTAATGAACCCAAGTCAACTCATTAAAATTAATAATTCCATCCAAATTTTAGGTCTTTGAGGAAACTGGTTTTGATATCAAAGACTATATTTGTAAGGATGACTACATTGAACTGAGGATCAATGACCAACTTGCTCGTTTGTACATCATTCCAGGAATTCCAAAAGACACAAAATTTAACCCAAAAACCAGAAGAGAAATTCGGGTATGTAACAACTGAGAATATCTGCAGGAGGCTGGACAGTATCCAAATTAAAATTGAATTGAAAGTTCTTTTTTTAACTCCTTAATAATAATTAACTAATTTTTTCCCTGTGTTTCAGAACATTGAATGGTTCTCTATTGAGAAATTACCTTGTCACAGAAATGATATGACCCCAAAATCCAAACTTGGTTTGGCACCCAATAAATTTTTTATGGCCATTCCTTTTATCAGGTATATTCATATTTTTTAGAAGTCTGAAAGTTTCATGTTCTAGTATTTTAGATTTTTTTTTTGTATTTTAGATTTTAAAAGTGAATTTTCAATGTTTCCATAGGCCATTAAGGGACTGGCTTTCTCGAAGATTTGGGGATTCCTCAGACAGTGACAATGGATTTTCTTCAACGGGTAGCACACCAGCTAAACCTACTGTGGAAAAACTGAGGTAAACAAATATCATTTATACTTACATATTTTTAATATTATGTTTTTATATAAATATCTTTCTGACTTTCTGATATTTTTTGATACAGTAGAATTTTGCTTCTCAAGTTGCCAAAGCGTAAGATTGTTTTTTATAGATAATATTTTGTTATTGGTCTCACAGATGATAGAATTCTGTTTTAAGTGGATTTTGAGTGACATGACAAAGATTAATTAGAATTGGAAAAAAGTTGGAAAGTAGCTTCAGCTTACATACCACACAACGTTTAGCCTGCTTGTGAGGTGTTGGTATAGGTACATAACATCCCAGGTCCTTCTGTCTCCTCTCGCCCTCTCCTGCCTGCCCCTTCCTTCCATCTCTTAATCCCTTTTCTATTGGAGAAACATATAACCCTATGTCCTGACTTCCTCTTTGTTTTATTTTGCTCTTCGTTTGTAGTTTGGGTTTCTCTTAGAAAGCCATGTGAATAGTTAAGCTTGTATGGGTAATTTATTTCACTAGTATTATGGTTTTGAGGTATATTTATTTTCCAACAAATGACTCAAGTTTACCTTTTTTTAAGGCATAGTGTAAATACCACATTTTTTTTATTCCTTCATCTGTTGATGGACAGAAAGGCTGTGTCCAAGGTTTTGCTATTATGATCCATGCTTGTATAAACACGTATCAGTATAAATGGTGTATTTAATTCTTGGTAAAAATACGTAGGAGAGAAGTTCGGTCAAGTGGAATTTGTAGTTTTAGTCTTTGGAGGAATCTCCATCCTGATTTCTGTGGTAGTTGGAGTAGTGTGCATTCTCACCAGTGGTGAAGAAGGGCTGTTTTTCCCTGCAGCCTTGCTAGCATTGTTTGATGTTTTTGATCATGGCCCCTTTTTTTTTTGGGTAAGGTGGAACCTGACTGTTGTTTTAATTTCCCTTTTTCTGATGGCCAGTGACGTTGAGCATTTCACAACAGGTATTGGCCATTTGTCCTTTTTCTGTGAGTTGTGTATTAATTTTAGTTGCCCATTCCTTGATTTGGTCTTTTATTGGGGAGAGTTTAATATTTCTGAGTTTTTCCTGTCTTCTGGCTTTTAGTCATCTCTCTGAGAAGTGCCAGGCAAAAATTTCCCCCCATCATGTAGGGTGTCTTTTCAGTCTGTAGGCTGATTCTTTTGCTGTGTAACTTTTTTTTTTTTTTGTACTGGGACTTGAACTCAGGACCTTGGACCTGCCAGGCGAGGACTCTGCTGCTGAGCTGAAGCCCTAGCCCTGCTGTGCAGTCATTTAAAATAATATGGTCCCTTTGGTCTGAATGTTTTTTGTGCAAGCAAGTGTCTTCTGTTCAGAAAGTCTGCCTGCAGCTCTGAGTTTTAAAGTTGTACCTGTTTTATCTTCCAGCAGGTTAAATGATTCTATTTCAAAAGGCTGTCTTTCTTCCCTTAAGTCAAATAGTATACTTGAAAGAATACTGACTTAGAGATAGGTAGAATGCTAATTGAGGAAAAAAACCCTATGTTTTTATGGTTAGCTTTTATCCAACTATAGAGAATTGAGTTTCGAAGATGCCACATGAGGTGCTGAGGTTGTGCTGTGTAAGGACAGAGTGCTAATGAGGGATTCATTTAAGGCCATTCTGTAGGGCTCTGCCTGGATTTCATTTTTTTCTTTGTGTGAACTGCGTTACGAAGATCTACTTGCTTGGAACTTGGTTGTTTCCAAATCAGAGTTAGAACAGAAGGTGGAATTTCATTAAATACATGTACTCGTGTAATCAGCTGCTGTGGCTGTCTTATGTTCAGAAAGAGTTGATCTTCACACTTGCACAAATGGAGTTTAAACAATTTAAAATAGGAGTACATCACACCTACACTTAATACTCACCTTCTGTAGGTAGTGTTCCATTCTAGTTGGGTCTTTCTAGAATAAAAGTCTGAATTAAATGCCATAAAATAATTTCTGCCTTTGAAAATTGATGATTACAGTTGCCGAACTATTATTCTTAGAAATAAGTGACATAGCATGGACCTAAGGTAGATAGGCTGCCAAAGAGTTATGAAATAGTGACAATGTTTTAAATACATAAATAAATGTTCATCTTTGGCAGAATCTAGTCACTATAATGTGTAGTACAAATCCTCTCCCATAGAGTCCCAGGGTTCAGGTTCTTGCTTCATGGATTAGGCGCGAGGAGACACCTCTGACCAAATTTGAGGTTTCATATAGATGTTGTACTTTTTAGTCTCTCTGTCATATTTATACTACTCTCTGTGATGATACATTGGAGGAAATGTCTACATTTTGTCTATGGAAATGATAGAGTGAAATTGTATGTAGGTCTCACATGAGGAATGGGAAGAAGATAATTAACTAGTGGAGTTTTTGGGATCAGTAATCCTGGGCTGTCCTGTACATACCTGGTACTGTATAGAAAGATTTGTTACATGACAAACTACTGCATGAGAATTAGATTATTTGGCTAAGACTTGAAGACTGTGATTGTCCATTGTCTTATGCCCGTAATTTTTGCTTTAGAATCTAGCTTCTTAGGTGTTCCTGGAATGTAGGTAAGGCCCTTAGGTGGCATATGCGCATCAGACTCAATACTGGAAACATTTTAATAAGTATAAATTAGAGGTTGTATTAAGGAGTAAGGCTTGAAGCAAAAATCCTTTCAAGTAAATTTAGGAAGAATTATTTTTCTCAAATATTAAAGAATATTACTCATTGGGAGGGGATGGTATGGAAAATTTTTAATACTCTGCGATGAAAATAATAGATGATTCATTCAAGAAGTAATTGGACTGGGATTGTAGCTTAGTGATAGAATCTTCACTTAGCCTAGGGAAGGCCCTGGAATCAGTCCTCAGTGCTGGGAAGAGAAAGCTATGTATTCAGTACTTCCCACTCTACCAGGTGCTGGGGATAAAACAGAAGGCAAGACAGCTAAAGATCTGTCCCCCTGGGACTTACCTTGCATTGTCCAGAGAGATAATAATAAGACAGTAAAATATGTAAGCTATTAAGAGTGTGTAAAAAAAGTCTGTTGAACACTTTGTCATCTGATACTTGTTTTTTAAATTTTGATACAGTCGAACTAAATTCCGCCCCAGCCAGCAGTTATTTCCCGAAGGTTCTCCTGGAGACCAGTGGACTAAGCACAGGCAGCCAGTGCAGCAAAAGCCATACAGTAACCATTCTGAAATGTCTGATTTGTTAAAAACAAAGGTGAGTGATATACTTGAACATTTTCCAGAAATTTAGGTCATTTGTTTTTTGGGCCAGGGTCTTGGTACATAGCCTAGCTGGTCTCAGACTGCTGACTGTCGTCCTATATCAGCCTCCCAAATGCTGGGATTACAAGCATATGCTACCATGGTCAGCCAGATCATTTGTCTTTGAAGTCATATTCATGTAGAGAATTGACTATTAACAGTGCATTATAAAATTTAATTTCAGTCTTATGGTATATAATGATTCTGAAACTTAGCCATTCTAGTCTTGATGAAACTCTTCATTTCTCCCAGTTTGTTGCCTGTGTTCTTGAGAATATATTGGAAACAATTGCAAAAGATAGGTGAGTTACACGGGATGCACTGGTCCACGCTTCTAATGCCAGTGCTCTGGGAGGCTGAAGCAGGCAGATAGTAAGTTCAAGTCCAGCCCGGGAATTTCAGTGACCTAGTGAGACAGTGTTTGAAAATAAAAAATAAACAAAGGTTAAGCATTTAGCTAGTGCAAACGACCTGGGTTTAAGCCTCGGTTCTGCCCACCATGCCCAAGAATTTTGTTTCATTCTTGCTCATATTTGATGTTATCTCTCCTTTTTACTTTAGTTACTCACTGCATTGCTATGCTTTTACTTTAAAAAAAAAATATTCAGAGTTTTAAGCTGATTGTGGTGACTGATACATGTAATCTCAGCAGCCTGCAGAAGTAGGGTCACAGGTTCAAGACAAGATGCTGTCTCAAATGAGACACACTGAGTTTTCAACATTAAAAATCCCTGTGCTTCAGAGGACATCACCAAAAGAGTGAAAAGAAAGCTTACGTATGCCAAGCCATGTATCTGATAAGTGTTTAAAATGCAGAATATATGAAGCATAACTTCAATTCAACAATAAAAAGTGGGCAAATGATGTAAGTGGATTATTCTCAAAAGAAGATACTCAAATGACCAATTAAAAAAAATGTATAGCATTCTTCACTATTGGGAGAATACAGAACTAAAGTATAGATTCTGATGTATTAATGTATGGACAGTAGTAATGATAGTAAAACCAAGAAAATGGAAACTAAGAAGGCTTGGTGAGGCTGTGGAGAATAGGAACCCTTGCGCTTTTCCTCGTGGGCATGTAAAATGCACAGCATTATGGAAAATAATGTCCAGTGTCTAAAAAAGTCAGTCACTGTTGTTAAGTGATTCAGCAGTTCCCATTCATAGTTAGTGTGGGGGAGGAACTGAAAGCAGAAAGTTAAATATCCCAATCCACCAGTTTATAAGATTGTTCATAATAGCCAAAAGTTGGAAACAGCCGACTTGCCAGTCAATAGGAGTAGTTAAAATGAGGTGTAAATGTGCAATGGGATAATTTTAGCCTCTGCAGCATGAAGTTCTGAGACACATTACTGTGTAAGTGAAACTTGAAGATATTTTGCTAAGTGACCTAAGGACTGAAAAAGACAAGTCATTATATGATTTCACTTGTATGAATACCTGGTACAGGCAAATTCACAGAGATGCAGAGTAAAGGTCAGGGCTGGAAGAAGGAGGGCTCATGGGTTAGTGGGTACGGGTTGCTTCTGATGATCAAAAGCTTTGGGAAATGAGTGGTGGTACTGAACACTGTGTCTAGTGCAGCTGATTTACATTAGTGATAGGAGTGACATCGTAAGTGTGCTCTACCATCATAAAAAGTAAATACTGCACAGAACAGAATGATGCAGAATTAAAAGTAAGGCAACATGAATTTTTGAAAGCCATTACTGCTCTAACATCACTTATTTTAGTAACTGCTAGTATTTTCTACAGGCATGTAGAATGTAAATGTTTTTATACATTTTAAAATTCATGTTGTAGGGCCGGGGAGTTAGCTCAGTGGTTCCGGCGCCTGTCTTGCAAGCGCAAGGGCCTGGGTTCGATTCCCCGGTAACCACATAACAATACTGGGTGTGGAGACTCACCCCAGCAGCAACCAGTACCACATACCGCAGTGCCGGGCGTGGTGGCTCACGCCTGTAATCCCAGCACTCGGGAGGCAGAGGCAGGAGGATTGTGATGTGAGTTGGAGGCTGAGCTCAGGGCCAGCCTGAACAACAAAGCAAGACCCTGTCTCAAAAAACCTAAAAAAAAAAAAAAAAAAAATTCATGTTGTAGATAATCCTGTTTAATGGTCAATTTTTTAGTGTATTTACTGTATATTCCCACTACTGCTGGGAACTGAACCCAGGTCCTTCACATTGAGCTACATCCACAGCCCTTTTCTGTTTTTTTAAAGTTGAAGTCAAGGGCTAACTAAATTGCTTAATTTGGGCTTTAACTTGGGATCTTCCCTGCCTCAGCCTTTCATAGTGCTGGGATTACAGATAGAGCCACCATACAGTTAGAGTCAATCTCTTAAAAAGATATCTTTTTAAGATCTTGAACTACAAAGTTTGTTTTAAAAGTGTTTTGTAAGCCAAAATATTTTTCTTTTTGTAAGTTAAAATAAATTTTTAAGTTAAACTTAGATTTTGAAAAAATTTATGTTAAATCAGTATAGCAAGTTTTTAAACCATGCTCCATGCTTAGGTTTTGTATCAAACAAAAATAATGGCCCCGAATTTTAAAGCACCAATCTTCATTATTTTATGAAGACTACTGGATAATGCATGTGTGTTTACTAGTAATGTGAAGTAGATGTTGGGATAATTGATCACATCTGTTGACAATTTTAGGCCCTAAGAACTATGGCTGTTGTCTCAGCATTTCTTCACAGAGAGCTCCCTAGGGTCATCATGGAGGGTTTTGGATACCCCTGCTTTTACAACTTTTATTTATTTCATATTTATCTGTTAGTATTTGAGTTTGAACCCACAGTCTTGTGCATTCTAAGCACAAGCACTATCATTGCGATACTCCTGTGCCCCATTTATGCATTATAAATAGAGTCTTTGTGCAGATGTGGGAGGGTAGGGCAAGTAATGTAAAAAGATCCTGAGAACAATTGTATTTGTTATTTTATACCTTTGGAAGAATCTTGCTTTGTGAATCATTAGCTTCTGTAAGATGATACAGTGGACAGTTGACTTAGCAAGTCGATCGATTCCCAAAGGCTCCTGATGATAAGTCAGCACAGCTGAGATTCGGCTGTTTCCTGTGTACACACTTTAGATGAAAGGAAGTTAAGTCTTCTATTAACCCAGGCCGGTCATAACTTGAAGACCCCCTCTACACTGCTGTGGTGATTTGTGAAGGTGTTCTTGGCTTTGCTGACTCATCTTTAAACATCTGTAAACATTTATGAGGTACATTCTTTTGTGTTTTTTGCATTTTACAATAAATTTACATTTTATTTCTTTTTACTGGAAAAACAGAGTCAGAACATGAGGGGAAATGGCAGAAAACAGTATCAAGACTCACCTAATCAAAAGAAAAGAACAAATGGGACTCACAGTCAGCTGGCGAAGCCCCAGAATCCGCTGATGGTAAGAGTTAGATCTCCAGAACTGAGCAGGCAGTGCTTGCTTTTCCTCAGTGGAGCAAGATCACCATCCCAGCACATGAACGATCTCTTTTTGGTTTTGGTTTTGGTTTTGGTTTTTTTGAGACAGGGTCTTGCTTTTTGTGGTTCAGGCTGGCCCTGAGCTCAGCCTCCAACTCACATCACAGCAATCCTCCTGCCTCTGCCTCCTGAGTGCTGGGATTACAGGCGTGAGTCTTCATACGCAGTATAGTATGTGGTTAACTGAGGATTGAACCCAGGTCCTTGGGAATTGAACCTAGGTCCTTGTGCTTGCAAGACAGGCACCGGAACCACTGAGCTAAATCCCCGGCTCGATGATGTTTTTTTTTGACAGTTCTGGGGATTGAACTCAGGATCTTGTGCTTGTGAGTCAGGTGCTGAAACCACTGATGTTAGTCTGCAGCCGATCAACACATTAGTGTTACTGAATGTGTCTTTATTTTTAGTGATATGATGATGGGATTTTTCATGGAACTAAATTACATACCATTTTATTCATTCAGTCAAAATCTCTTTGTCCACTCTTAATTATAGGTTTGTAACATTTATTTGCACATCAGATTTTCCCTTTTTATACAGTGACATACATTTAGAGGGAAAACAGATTCCTTCTAGATTTTTGACATTCTGTTATATTTTCACCCAGCAGCACACTAGAACTTCTCTTTGCTATCCAGCTGTAACTCACCTGTCTCCTACCGTTCTCCTTCCTTCCCCAGCCTCTGGTAGCCCCATTCACAAAGGGCTCTCAGATATTTCTAAAAAAACAGAACAGATATTCTAAAGTTAAAAAGAAGTATATGAACAGTCTGTATATGAATTAAGTAACTGTTAAACATAAAAACATGTTACACTATATGTGTACTGAAAGAATGTACATTAAAATGGGGTATACTTCTTTTTTTTGAGACAGGGTCTCATTTTGTGGTTCAGGCTGGCCCTGAGCTCAGCCTCAAACTCACATCACAGCAATCCTCCGGCCTCTGCCTCCCGAGTGCTGGGATTACAAGCGCGAGCCATGACGCCCCACATTGTGGTGTGTGGTACTGATTGCTGCTGGGTGGGAGTCTCCACACTCAGTATAGTATGTGGTTAACTGGGGATCAAACCTGGGTCTTTGTGCTTGCAAGATAGGCACTGGAACCAGTGAGCTAAGTCCCCGGCCCCACTTTTTCTAATCAAATAGCCAAACAAAAAGCTTTTACGGTATTAGAGGATATACTAGCAGATCGTAATGACTAATTGGTACATCTTTTTGTATACCAGAAGAACTGGCTACATCAAAAAAATCTAGAAAAGTGCTTAGCTCATTTTCCTGGAAGAGGAATTCAAAGAACAGTCCCTATGCCCTTACTCTTCATGATAATGAAGACATGGAAATAATGTAAATATCCTAGAGGAAGTTGATAAATCTGTTGTGGATCTGTGCAATAGACCTCCATACCACCATTTCTTCAGTAAAACTGACAGTGCAGGTTTGCTTTTGTCAGAAAAGCATGTTGTTATATCCTGTTAGTGTTCATAAACATAGAACTGCTGAGGTCGTAACTTGGTGGTAGAGCACTGACTTAATATCTAAGAGGACCTGGGTGTGATCCCCAGCACTCCAAAATCAGAGGAAGAACCACAGAACAATGGTATAGATGATTTAATTCCATGTTAGAACTGTACAGTTGATTTTATGGAACTATAATTATATACCTTTATTAGAAAATATAAACACTGCAGAAATGATAGTAATTATCTGTGGGTTGAGAAAGATAGTGAATAATTCATTTTCATTTCCTCTGTATGTAATCAGAACCAGAAAGTTGTAGGCTTCGAAGACGAAACCTGCATGAAACAATGGAAATTATGATTTTATTCTTTTTTTTCAAGACAAGGTCTTGCTTTGTAGTTGAGGCTGGACCTGAACTCAGACTCGAACTCTACAATCCTCTTGGCTGTGCCTCTCGAGTGCTGGGATTGTAAGTGGGAGCCACCATTCCAGGGTTGAACTTGGGGCCTTAGGTTGGAACCACAGAGGTAAATCCTTGGCCCGATAATACTACTCTTGTTTTAATTTTTTCTTGAGAAATTCGGTACTACATTTTCTGATTTTTTTTTTTTTAATAAGTGAACATGATAGAGACTTTTGTGTCTCTGTTTTTATATAGAAATGTGAAAAGAAGCTGCATCCACGAAAACTTCAGGATAACTTTGAAACAGGCAAGTCAATTTGTATTTTATAAGAGTCATGTGGGATTTGGTTTGGTTAACTAGTACAGATCTTAGAAGGATTTCTTATGAACTGTGAAGAGTTGCATATTTTATAGAGTTCATGTATGTGAAGTTATCTAAATATGATACTAGTTAAAATGAATTAATTTGAAAAATGAAGGTGAAATTATATACTCTTGTGCTATTTTATGAATGTCAAACCTTGGTGCCATGCATGAGTATTGTAGAAATTTTGTTTGGCTTCGGGCAGCGGGTGCGAACCTATGGCATGTGTATACCTGTTTTTCTTTTACGACAAAAGATGATAATGTGTGAGTTGTTTTTTCTAAATGAAATTCCCAGTGTTCAGGCTGAATTGTGGTGTGAGCACTTGGCAATAAATAAGTGGGTTTTGAGTTGCACTTTGGGTCTCAGTATCTACAGTGTTACACTAGCTTAGGGAGGGTAGAGCCACATATTCCCTATTTTGATTTGGAAATTAATGGATGTTGAAAGTTTTTTGATTATATTGATTGATTTCATTTGAAAGTACAGTACACTTTCTTTAGATGCTATTGAATGGGATGAAATTTTTGTGCAGTAGCTGTGCTTTTATTTAAATTCAAGCTCATAGAAAGTAATAAATGAAAAGCATTGTATAAAAATGTGTACTTTAAGCAAGAGAAAAGCTATTTTGAATAGTTGCTTTAACTGTTAGTGAAAGTTAACTATGAAGAAGCTACTGTTAAAGATGAGATTGATACAGTCTCGCATGCTTCGTTTTGCTTTGGTGATGCATCGTAAAAGTCATCGCTAGACCTTGTATCAAGGAGCTTTTTTCTTCAAGTTTCCTTGTAGTACTAGTATAGTTTTAAGTTTTATACGTAAGACTTTTATTTTTGAATTCTTTTTTGAGTAAGTTATAAAATGCATCTCTCGTTTCTTTTTCTTGTTCCCAGAGTTTTGTCAGCATCGTTTATTGAAGAGCCTGTGCTTTCCCCTTGCTCAGATTTTAGCGTTAGAGAAATGACCAGGGTAGAGATCCTCTTCTTAGAATTCTTTCTGGCCACTTTGGTGGTAGGGAACATGATACGCTGATTGCTAAATCTAATTAACATATGGAGTCCATTCCAAACATACTTTCTTGATTGCGTCCTTTTTCTACTAAAGCCCAGATTTAATTGGATTTTTGTTGTGCTATGATTTTGGAAACGTGGATTTTGGGGGTGGGGGTTGATATATTGAAGAGTTCATGAACTTCAACTTTTTTTTTCTATAATTGTCATTTTTATAATTTTTCAACGGTACCTACAACTTTCAAATGCTTTCATTTACATTACAGCTGCAAGAAGCTACACTAATTTGACATAAAATGCAAATATGCGAGGTAAAATGATGCCCATTTTAGAGACCAGGGAGTGACAAAGGTCTTAAGGCTGGAGTTAAGTTTTAGAATGGTGGAGGCAGAGAAATAAGCAATAACAGGCCAGAAATTTAGTCATGTACAGTTTAGGGAAAGGAAAGTATCTTGATGATTTTGTTTAGATGAGCTTTAGTTGTGGAAAGGTAAGTAATGTGTTTGTGTGCAGGGCGGTACGTGATTCCTCACCGAGTGTCTGAGCACATCTACTTTGTTTTCTGAACAGATGCTGTGTATGACTTGTCTTGCTCCATTGAAGACCAGTTGTTGGAACATCCTGAGGAACAGTCTGTGGCATGCAATGGACACTGCAAGTTCCCCTTTTCATCCAGAGCCTTTTTGAGCTTCAAGTTTGACCATAATGCTATAATGAAAATCTTGGACCTTTGATGGCAGCAAATGTACTGTAGAAGTCTCAAGACCAGAGGCCTGTTGCATTTGAGCGGGTGTCTCCTCAAGCCTTACCTTACTCAGGTGTTTTAAAGAAATGCAGGGAGGCAGTATTTCTGAAGAAATTTTTTTTTTTCCAGAAGAGAAAGTAGAAATGAGTTTGCACTGTAAATGCAGTTATAACCTTTTGTCCAGTTTTACCTTTTCAGTGTTTGGAACAAGTTTTAAGTTGCTTTTTTTGAGGGCATTCTGTGTGAATGTGGATCTTATTTGTATTTTGATCAAGAAAATAGTATTTGAATCATCAGTAAGTAGCCAAGTCTTTGGGAAGGTTCATCTCTTTAGGACAGCGATTGCAATAATAGTTTACTTGTATGAAATTTGTAAAGGAAACTAAAAATATCTAACTAGCAGATGAATTTAAGAGGGAAAATGTCACACCTATCAAGATTGCAGCTCATGTCTTGGGGTGGCATTTTGCTTGTTTCTCTGGGTCTAAACACTGAGGCTCCCTGGTCTTCCGGCTTGGGGTTGTGTTGAGAGGATTATTTAGAGGCAGCACCTGTGATCCAGTATTTATGTGCAAAGTGAATTCTTCATACTTCATACATACCGAGGGTGCAGTCCGAGCAGGATCATGTTGGTTTGGAGATGCTGCGTGCAGTCGGGAAAGCTGTGCTGAAGCAGCAAGCCTGGAGCCAGACCCAGCCCTTCCCTTACTCGTGTCTTTACCATCTTGCCTCCATCCTGGGTATTATACAGTGATTCTGTTCTTGTGAAAATTTCTCTGTATTCTAGTTGTGTAAATATGTATGGAAAACTGACATTACTAGTTTGCATTGCATATCAGTGTTGCTCTATAGAAAATGCGGTTGTGTTTGGTTGCAGTTTGCAGTAGTGTTGGAGAATATGCTGTACTGTCATCCGAGGCCCTGGATGAGGGACGGGGGTGCAGCTGACTTGAGGCTAAGAAAAGTGCTTCACTAGGGAGGATCAGGTGTGGAGTAATGTGCCCAACTCCATCCTAGGAATGTATTTTGCTCCCTCAGGATTCCTAAATCCAAGTAAGATGGTAATGACCATTCTAAGAAGCGTTTCAGATATTATTAAGGACAATCACCAGAGCTTTAAGGAGGTGTTACTTTGTTGGCTGCATCTGACCTCATTGAAGATATTTCTCGAGAGAGGGGTGGAGTGTTTGGTGTATGTGTGCAACTGTCTTATGGGTTTTACAAATCTTTTTACAAGTGATATCCACAAACTGTATCTCTGCTTATAAATGTTATGGTAGAAATCTTTATATGGGTAGCCTATGCAGCCCTGTGGGACTTTTAAAAGAAGGGCTATTGTAGGGAACTCACTTGATTTTACTCCTTTGCTTTAGCTTTTCAGTGACTGGATTTTAAAGGAGAAATTTTATTTATTATTGAAAGTGTCACTCTTTGGTGCTAAGCAGAATTCATAATTATGCTATGTTTAGAAATATGTTATCCATGATCCTCCAGTTTGTAACATGACCCATTTGTGCATCCTTCTATGACTTGTGTGTTTTAATGCATTACACAATTGCATTTGAAAGGTCTTTGTTCTTTTCAGAAATAGAGCTGTTTCGCTCCATTTCCTTGAGCCATATATATAGGTGGTCCCACCATTCCAGATTTCTGTTATATAGTTGAAGGAATGAAAAAGTAGTTTGCCTAGCGGAGGAATCATTTTTACTTGTTTACTGTCATGTAGAAACCATTTAATTTTATAGTTCTTTTTTAAAACATGTGACCTTTTGTTGTATTACATGAGTATTTCGGTCAGTTTCTCTGGTGCCTGTGAGTTAGATTTTTCATCTCCCAATCCTAACAAGCAAAAGAGATTAGTTACCAGAAGTTTGGTTTCTAATATGGTTAAGTGTTTTTGAGAACCAACTAGTTATCCTTTTAGTTACAATAGCTATTACTGTTGTGCTGCTTCGTTTAATGCACTGTGGAACTAAGTAAGGTGATGGTTAGGATGCAGTTAAGATAACCTTTGGGCCAGGGAGTTAGCTCAGTGGTTCCGGCGCCTGTCTTGCAAGTGCAAAGACCTGGGTTCGATCCCCGGTAACCACATACCATACTGGGCGTGGAGACTCACGCCCAGCAGCAACCAGTACCACATATCACAGTGCCAGCTGGGCATGGTGGCTCACGCCTGTCATCCCAGCACTCGGGAGGCAGAGGCAGGAGGATTGCTGTGATGTGAGTTGGAGGCTGAGCTCAGGGCCAGCCTGAACCACAAAGTGAGACCCTGTCTGAAAAAGCCTTAAAAAAAAGATAACCTTTGGCTTTAACTGTCTCTGGATAGACAGGGTGAGGTTGAACATGTTAACAGATGAGTTAAGATTGATGTGTATGATGTGACTTTACTATGCAGAATAAATGTTTAAGTGAATGTACCTGTTTATGTCCATCGTTTTATTCATTTTCAATGTTTAGGTTCCCTTGAGACAGGCCATGAAGAGCACAAGAGTAGGTTTTATTCTTTGACATATTTTAGCATGGTTTGAGAAAATCGTGATGCTGAATAGGCAATAATATACTTGTCTTGAAGGCTGCGTTTAAGAATGTCGAGAATAGTAGCTACAGCTTCGTTATTTTTACTGTGTTGGAGAGAAAGGTCTTCAGTTCCTGTTTTAAATGTTCTTATGTTCCAGCCATGTATGTTCCAAAGTGCAGTGCACTGTGAATCTTGTTTTTTGTTTTTTTTTTTTTTAATTTTGTAGGTGCTTTCATGTATAACTTTGATTCATAGGCTGTTAAATGAATTGTTTTTGTGCTTAATCATTGTAATCTAAACAATAAGGATGTGGTTTACATGCTTTCTACAAAAAAAAATTTTTTTTTTAAAGAAATAGCAGATTGTTTTAGGATTTGAAAGGCTGAGAAAATGAACATTTGGAGAGTTCTGAGAATTTAATAGATCTCTGATAGCAAGGGTAAGATTTGATTAAACACATTAAAAAATTAAGTTCAAGTTTCATCGATGAAGCCTCCTAATGCTGGCAGGATTTTTAGTTACTGCCTGCTATTTTAGCTTTTAATGTTATTTTTGTATTGAGTATCAATAAATGCAGATAACAAAAGTAAATAACAATTTTATGCTGAGATTGGCTTGTACTTTTTATTTTGAAGAGTTTAATACTTTGTATTGTCAAAAAGAACTGAAATCTAAATGAATGACATCCTTCTACTATAGGAATTAAATTCCTGTGAAACTCAGCCTGCTATGTTCACTAGTCTGACTGCATGCGTGCATCACAGTCCGTTTTTATTTTGTAGTCTCTTACTGCTGCTTTCGTTTGTATCTCTCTCCCATCTTCAACAGTTGCAGTATTTACAGTAAAGAGAGCAAAATTACTGATCAAAATTAGTGTTTTTGCTGAGTTTTTCATTTACTCTGTTACTTCTTTTGGCTTTTCAGCTTTTCTTTGCACCAGCAAACCTCTTTGCTTAGAGACTTTGTTTTCATGGGTGGTCATTGTGTCTTTGGATTCTGTGAGGTAGTGTTTTCTCCATGTATTACAGTCATAGTTAGGATCATTAAACTTGATCTTTGTGATTGTGACTGATTATCTTCCAGCCTGAGAAAGATCTTAAATGCGTTATCATAACTTCAAATTGATGATAAGCAAAATAAACTATTATTTTGTCTGAAGCTAGCTTTTACCTTTATAACCTGTCTCTCGGTCAGCGTAAGTACAACATCATTTATGAGAATCCTGACAGTTTAGTGAAGCCTGAGTAGAATTTCTCTTTTATTATGTCCTAAGACTTTAAAGGGTATTAATATATTTGCCAAAATTTTTGAAAATAAGGTTATGATGGGCTTTTTTAGCATCATTTTTTTGTTGTTGTTTTTCTTTCTAGAATTGAATTACTTGAGGCCTGTATCCCTGGGCCAGTAGGCAGCAGGTTGCAGATGGGCTGTAGTGCAAGCTTTATGTCATGTTTTCAAACCAGTAATGTTCTGAAGTGTAGTTTCAGAAAATAATGATAAATAGTTATTTTAGAACAAAAATGTCTTGAGAAGACTGCTATAATTGTGGGGCAGAGTATACAGGGGACATTGTACAAGGTCTGTCAGTACGTGGGCTGTACGATGCACCTGGTCAGAAGTGTGATCATTGCCTTGTTTAAACGTAGTCTAAAGTATCGTCATGGCTAAATATTTTCTAGGCCTGAATGAAATCATTTTTTTTCTAGGTATGATTGCCAAGCAATCCGTTGAATCTAAAGTAATTTTTCTCAATTTAAAGACCAGTGTTGAGGAGGAACCTGTTGTTTCTGTGATGAACTAACTCTAGCAACTCAGAAGTGCCCGGTGACCTGAAGTGTTTGTCCTGAATGATGACTGATGTCTTATCAGGTACTTTCCTTGTGACAAATCACATTTATTATTCCAATCGCAGTTGTAGCTCAGAATAAAGCTATCATGAATGGGAGTAGACCTACTGCTCATACTGTTGTGTGTAAAGAAATGCTCATAATGAAGTTTACTCTGGGTCCTAGGTTAATTACATCACTAATGAAAAGATCCAGTTTTCCTTAGGTCTCCTGCAATTAGCAGAGATGATGTGTCTCTGTGAGCAGCTTGAGAGCACAATCAAACAGATACTAACCTTCCTGCCATGTTGGAGTAGCTGTGGTATTACTAAAGGGTGCTCTAAGGAAAGAAACTGAATGCTGAAAGCACATGTGGATTGTGCAACTTTTGTCTCTTTTTACTTCACTCAAGTTAAAGCTCTAAATATATATTCAGCAGGTTCATAGTTACTTGTTTTAAATCTTTGGAGTGCTGTGCTTAAAGACTTGTTTCTTGATTCTTCTTCTTAGTTTGTCTAGCCAGAAAGAAGCTATTGAGAGTTGTTTTTTGGTTTTGTTTTCCTGATTTGTTTCATTTGGAAACATGTGGTGCTTTTTCTTCTGTTTGGTCCTTTGTTGAAGCTAACACTGGCACAACTGTCAAGAAGTGCTTTGGCTTTTGGAGGTTATTTCACTTTGACCCATGGTCAACAAGCAGATTGGAGGGTGCGTTCACCTTTGTTCTTCTGACTTGGTGCTTGTTGTGGTCAGGCTGGTTTGACCAGAGAAGACTGTGTGGCTCTAGGGAAGCATGGACAGTATTTGCTTGTCTTTGAGGGATCTTCTTAGGATGGATTTTCTGAGGTAGAAGGTAATTCTAATTTAGTGAATACAGACTTCTAAAACTGTGTAGCTAAAGACTGATGAAACATATGGGTCACACCTCTACCTTGACATTTCAGAAGCTTTAAGAAAATAACACATGGGCCGGGGAGTTAGCTCAGTGGTTCGGGCGCCTATCTTGCAAGCGCAAGGGTCCGGGTTCGATTCCCGGGTAACCACATAACAATACTGGGTGTGGAGACCCACACCCAGCAGCAACCAGTACCACATACCACAGTGCCGGGCGTGGTGGCTCACGGCTGTCATCCCAGCACTCGGGAGGCAGAGGCAGGAGGATTGTGATGTGAGTTGGAGGCTGAGCTCAGGGCCAGCCTGAACCACAAAGCGAGACCCTGTCTCAAAAAACCTAAAAAAAAAGAAAATAACACATGCC
>PVIR01022722.1:0-27872 GCA_004026965.1 Petromus typicus
CTCTAGTACTAGCCTGCCATAAAGAAAGAAACATGAGCTGGTAATAAGTACATGGATACAACTTGAGAGCGTACTGCGAAGTGAAATAAGTCAGACACACAGGCTCAGATATCAAATAGTTTCCTTTAGGTGAGAAACACATAAAGAGCAGTAAAGACAAATGACATCCCCAGGCCCAGAGAAGAAGAAAGACGGAATGGTTCCTAGAAACTTCAGAATCTTGAGTTCTTTTCATCTTATGGCGTCCTTCTCCTTTCCATGCAGATAGTTTGATGGGAGATCCAGCCATCATGGTGACTTTCTATCCAGATATCCCAGAAGTTGAAGATTCAGCCTACTGTGGGGAATTTGTCTTCCTTATGGACCGCTCAGGAAGCATGAACAACCCTATGGGTAAACAGAACAAGTCTCAGCCACGCATAGAAGCAGCCAAGGTAAAACTAGCTTCTTTCTTTGTCCATCACACACGGAAATGGGGATGCATCTGAGTAGTTCTTAGAGGGTTTATTTGGAGCTGTGTGTCTGTGCACCATCTGAGTGATAGCCAATATGACCACTATTTAGATTGCCTTAAAACAGGCAGGGCATAACAGGACGATTGCTCCACATGCGAGGGTCAAGTTGGTGCAGTCTCAGAGCGCTTTCACCATGTTGTCCACTTCTCTCTTACCTTCAGGAGACACTGATTTTGCTGCTGAAGAGTTTGCCGCTCGGCTGTTATTTCAACATCTATGGATTTGGATCTTCCTTTCAGGCATTCTTTGCGTAAGTCTAAGAAAAGGCCACAGAGAGTCTATAAATATAAGTATTGCTGAAAAGGTTACTAAGTGCTAAATTGAGAATGGGTGATTGATGCAGGGTCATTATTTGATGGAGTTTCTCCACAGTGCCAGTGTGGAGCTGCCGTGCTATAAGCCAGTGTGCTCCTTTCTACCAGGGAGAGTGTGAAATACACTCAGCAAACAATGGAAGAAGCAGTGGAGAGAATTCAGCTCCTGCAAGCAGACCTGGGAGGCACTGAAATCTTGACACCACTCCAGGAGATCTTCAAGGGACCCACCATCCCTGGCCATCCGCTCCAGGTAAGAATCAGTACAGAGCCAGCAGCAGGGACAGAGAACGTGGCAACTGATAAAAAAATCTCTGCCTGTAAATCTACCTAGAAGACTGTGTGACTGAGAGTCTCTTGTCTTTTAAGGAAAAAAAAAAGATGAGAGGTATCTTTTGCACATCTTTTCTGTGTGAGGGACAATAGAAGTGCTTCGTAGAGGCCACAAAAGCCTCATGTAAGCCAGTGTGGGGAGGGCCTGACGATTCCCAGCAGCCTGAGAATCCTGGGGGGAACATGGGGAGGTAAATGCCACACCGGGGCTCCTGTGGGATGAGGCAGCAGAGCATCTGAAATACAGGAGCTGAGTTTTCACTCGTCAAGTCTTGTAACTGCAAATGCACTTGATAGAGACTTGATGAATGTTGTCTTTCTCTGTACAGCTTTTTGTCTTCACAGATGGCGAAGTTAGTGATACATTTAGAGTAATTCAAGAAGTTAAATCTAACAGCAAGAAACACAGGTATGATGAGAGCATGATATCTTCTGTGAGGACTTGATCTTAGTAGTATCATGTTAAGTCTAATACCAGCCTTGACCTTGTTTGTAGACAACAGAAACATTGAAAAATTTTGATTTTACTAGCTGACAGTTTATTTTTGTCTGCAGTAGTTAAAAGTACTTTTCCATACAACATCAAAAACACAGCAAGCTCACTAGTAAGTTTTTAAAATTTAATTATAAACATAGTTAACAAGGGAAAGAAAAAATATGAGCAAAGAATGAATAAAAACTAAGCAATATCTTTGTACTTGGAGAGGACAGTGAGACTGAGGGGAGAGCAGAAGGTTAAAATAAGAATCAAGATATGTCATGTGCATATGCAAGCTCTCCACTAAAATGTACCAATAAATGTTTTAAAAAACAAAAATAGAAAGCTACACAAGTCATGAATAACTAGCCAGATGAACTATCATTGCAAGTGCTCTGTGAGACTCTCATACGAGTCAAGAAGTAGAATTCTGTCAGACCTCTTTCTGTCATGTCCTCCTTTCGATTACAGTGCACTTAGTGTAGCTATCTGAACTTGTAGTTACCTGAGCTGCTTGTGCTTGATTCAAAGTTAAAATAAGTAAATGAAACAGTATTTTTTCTTTTTCTGAACATTGCTTTTTATTCTTTTCAATATTTTGTTGATTTGCAAACATATTTTACATTTATTTATAATTTCATTAGTATATAATATTCAGTGGAAAGATGATGCTATAATATTATCATTCATTGATTCTGAAGCTCATGAGCTTTGGTCTGAGTGTTAAAATAATGCTTCTGTGATCATTCTTGTACTTATATTTTTCTCATGAATATTTATATTTGATCATATCTATTTGCAGATTCTGCTCCCATGGATTCAATTGTTACTTAGCATTTTCAATGTATTACTTATCATATATCTAAAAATAATTGAAATTGCATAACAGGACTTGTATAGGTTATATAGAAATACTATCCTATCTTATCTAAGAGACTTCAACATCTTCATGTTTGGTGTCCATACAGGGTCTTCTTGGAAACAATCTCCAAAGGACATCAGCAGACAGCTCTATATACATTTAAATGAGGAAGTGTAAGTGTTGTACTTACACAGTTTTGAGGAGACAGAGTTGTAGAATTCTCAGATATGCTCATAGTTTTCTGAGTTGATCTAATAATTTAATTTCCACCAGATTTATTGAAGATTTCTAATCACCTCATTTCTTATCCAAAATTTGATATGTTATATCTTTAAATTTTAGACAGTTTTGAACCTCATTATGCTGTTAATTTAGATTTCCATGGCTGCTCCACCTCATGTACTTTTTCATACTTCTTAGTACTTTGGAAATCGTATTTTGTCCTGTGACTTCAAATTTCTTTACCACTTTTGTGTTTTCTATTGTTTGAGTTTCCTTGTTTATTCATCTGTAGTTTATTTTGTGGTCTGGAAACAGGGAAATTCTTGATGGTTTAAAATACATGTTCTTGAACTTTGGCTTGTCTTTACTCTCACAATACTATTTTTTGACTAATAGCTATTCTTGGTTGAAATGTCTTTCATCACTTTATTCTTTTTATTTTTAGCACTTTCATCATATCTTGTTAATAAGAAGTCTCCTCACTTGATATTATGATATGATTATAAAGATATTTTCTTTTGTTATCTCTAAATTCTGTTCTTTTTTCCTTTCCTATTTAGTATACAGCATTTATACTTTATTTAATATAAAATTTATTATTTTCATTGTGTGAGGGAGCAGGTTTTGGGTTTTTCATGTAGACACCAAAGAGATCTTGAGCTTTGAAAGTTTTCTTTCTTTTCTTCCTCATTTAAATTATGAGTATTTGCTGGATTTTACAGAAAACATTTATACATCCATTGGGAAAAGTATGATTTTATTCTTTATTCTTTTAGTATGTAAAATATAATAATTGTCATTAAATAGTAGATCAATCTTGCATTTATTCTGTAAATTCAAATTGGTTATGTTGTATTAAACTCTGTCATTTACTTTTGGATTCAGTTGCTAATAATTGTTTCCAATTTTGGTTTAGTTGTTTCATAATTATTTAGGGTCTGTTTTTGTGGAAATCAGTACATATTTTGTAACACTTTGCCAGATTTTGATATCAGGGTCACACATCATAAAATAAGCTGTTAAAGTTGCATTTTTTTCTTAGATTGTGAAAGATTTTTGTTTCTTAAATATTTATAAGAAATCACCAATGAACTCTCTAGACCTGAAGAACTCAGGCAACATTTTTTCCCCAATTATTCATGTTTTATATGACTTTGTTTTTATGTGAGTTTGGATATCTTAGCTAAGTTTTAAAGTTTGTTTGCTTTAAACTATCTGTGACACTGCCATATATCATTTAATGTCACAGAATTGGCAGTGAAGTTATCTTTTAACTTCTGATGTGATTTATTCAATTTCTAGTTCTTTCTTTGACTTAGGAGCCTATTAGTTTTAATAATATTTAAAAATCCATCTTTTTTAGTTTGTTTATGCTGTACAGTACATAGTTCTTCTATTATTGGCATCTGCTCCTATCTTTTATTCTCTTTTCTTTAAATATTTTTAGGCATATTGACTGTTTTGATTCAACATCGTGATATGAATACTCAGGTAGTAGACTTACTTTTTCTTTCTAATGTATTTTCATTAGAAATACATCTGTAGCTCAGTTCTAAAGTTGGATTACTTTTTCATTGGCATCTACTTGAGAATGTTTCCTACTTATAATTTCCTTTTTTAGTCTATGTTCTTTGCAATTATGTTACATTATTTCCCAATGTTTGAAGATTTTTTTATTCTTACTGCTAATTTTCAAATATTTTATATGAATCATTATAGAATCATAGTACATCTTCCCTGAGAGACCTCTAACTGGTTGTTTTTGATGGGTTATTAGAGTATAATCCAGCAGTCATAGCACAATTCCAGTTCCATGAATGTCAGTTGTTACAATGGCTGGCTTATTTCAAATTCACCTTGATCTCTGTGACTATAGCATTCCATCCACAAAATATGAGGTGAAGGAGCAACTTCCCTTTGAAACACTAACTTTCTTTCTTCCTATCACCTCTGTGAAGCACCTTAGATTTTCATCCATCAATTTATACTTGATAATGACGTAAAAACCTGGATAGATATTGAACTTCAGGCCTATTTCTCCTGCTTCTCTCCTCTCCAAAGTCAACTGATCTCTGAAATGAAAGCAGAGATATTGGACACAGTCAACATGATGATTAATAAAGCTAAAGAGGAAATCAGGAGTTGATAGAATCTGAGATAGCAAAAGCAATGGAACCCTTTAAACACCTACAAGCAGAGGTCCAGGAAATCAAGATAGAAAGTGAAAGTTTATGCAATAGATTGATATGGCAGAAGACTGAATTTCAGACCTAGAAGACAGGATCTCAGTCAATGAACAGGAAAGGCCTAATTTATGGAAAATGGCAAGGGAGAATGAGAAATCAATCCAGCAACTCCTAGATGATTCAAAGAGGAATAACAAGATTGATTGGAGTCACTGAGAAAGCAGGAGACAATACAGAAGACATACACAAAACTATTCACAGATATAATGGCAGAAAACTTCACAGGAAAAGGAAAAGAATTGGCCATACAAATATGTGAAGTATACAGAACTCCACATACCTGTCACATGAAAAAGTCCACATCTAGGCATATAATTATAAAAGTTCCAGATATTAAAAAACACAATGAAATACTGAAGGCAGCCAGAGAAAAGAAAACAATTACATACTAAGGGAAGCCTGTCAGAATCACCACAGACTTTCAGCTCAAACACTCAATGCAAGAAGAGCCTGGCGTGAAGTGTTTCAAGCCCTAAAGGAAAAAAACTTCCAACCCAGACTGATGTGTCCTGAAAAACTGTCAAAATTGACGGGAAAATAAGATACTTCCGTGAGAAAGAATACCTGAAAAACTTCACGAATACAAAACCTGCACTCCAAAACATTCTGAAGAATATCTTGGAGAAAAGTAAGGAAAGTTATAAATCCATGAGACCTAACAGAGTCAACCCATCAAGCCAAACAAGAAACTGATGGGAAAAGGGCTAAAGAGGAATAAAAGAGCCAAGAATAGGAAAACATGACAGCACTATATTTGCCTACATCAGTCATAACCATTAATGTCAATGGACTCGTTGCGCCAATTAAGAGATACAGACTGGCAGAATGGATCAAGAAACAAGATCCTACAATCTGCTGCATACAAGAAACACACCTAATTTGGAAAGAAGCCCATGGACTGAAAGTAAAGGGATGGAAAGCAATATTCCACAAGACAGAAAACAGCAAAAAAGCAGGAGAGGTAATCTTATTTTCAGAGAGAATAGAGTTCAAGCCAAAACTGAAAAAGACAGATAAAGAAGGACACCATCTTTTAGTACAGAGAAAAATCCAAGGGAAAGAAATGACAAGCTTAAATATCTATGCACCAAATTCTAATGCACCCAACTATATAAAACAATAATGGCCATGAAAAACCAGATAAACTGCAATACAATAATAGTAGGGTACCCTCAATGTCCCACTGTCACAAAGAGACAGATCAACTGGGCAAAAAGTCAGTAAGGAAATATTTGAGCTAAAGCAGACTCCTCAGCAAATGGACTTAATAGATGCCTACAGAATATTTCACCCCACAAAGTCAGAATTTAGATTCTTCTCAACTGCTCATGGATCATTCTCCAAAATAGACCATGTGCTGGTTCATAGAACATGTTTAAGAAAATGCAAAAGGAATGAAATTATCCCTTGTACGCTGTCAGACCACAGTGCCTTGAAATTAGAGCTGAATAGCAAAAGAAAGTCCAGGATCCTCACAAACACATGGAAACTGAACAACACTCTTCTGACCAACCAATGGGTCACAGAAGAAATTAGAGAAGAAACTGAACAGTTCTTACAACTAAATGATAACCCCAATACAACATATAGAAATTTATGGGCACAATGAAAGGAGTTCTATGAGGAAAATTCATAACAATGAAGGCCTACATCCAGAAAAGAGAGCAAGCTCAAATAAACAGTTTAATACTGAACTTCAAGCGACTAGAAAGAGAGGAGCAAGACAAACCCAAAGCTCACACTAGGCAAGAATCAAGGCAGAAATTAATGCAATAGAAACTAAGAGAACAATACAAAAAAAATTAATGAATCAAAGAGTTGGTTCTTTGAAAGGATAAACAAAATTGATAGACCCTTAGCCAACCTTATCAAACAAAGGAAGGAAAAAACTCATCTCTACGCTTTTAGGAATGAGAATAGAGAAATTACTACTGACACATAGGAAGTCCAGAGGATAATAAACACCTATTTTGAAAATTTATACTTTCACAAAATGGAAAATGTAGAAGAAATGGATAGATTTCTAGACACATATGAACTCCCAAAGCTGAATAAAGAAGATGCAGAAATGTTAAATGCCCCAATAACAATCTGGGAAATTGAAAATGTAATAAAAAACCTTCCAACAAAGAAAAGTCCTGGACCTAATGGCTTTCCTGCTGAATTCTATAAAACTTTTAAAGAAGAGTTAGTGTCTCTACTTCTGAAACTTTTTAATGAAATTGAAAGGGAAGCAGTACTCCCAAACTCATTCCTAGAAGCAACCATTACCTTGATTCCAAAAGCAGACAAAGAACCACCGAAAAAAGACAACTATAGGCCAATATCCCTAAGGAACATCGATGCAAAAATCCTCAGTAAGATACTGCAAACAGAATACAGAGCGTCATCAAGAAGATTATACACTCTGACCAAGTTGGATTCATCCCAGGTATGCAAGGATGGTTCAATATATGTAAATCAATAAATGTAATACACTATACTAACAGACTCAAGGACAAAAACCATATAGTCATTTGAATTGATGCAAAAAAGCGTTTGACAAAATACAACATCCATTTATGTTCAAAATCCCACAGAAGATTGGAATATATGGTCTCTATCACAAACTAACAAGAGCTATCTATGAGAAACCATCAGCGAGCATCATAATAAATGGTCAAAAACGGAAACCTTTCACACTAAGATCAGGAACAAGACAAGGATGTCCTCTCTCATCACTTCTGTTCAATATAGTTCTTGAAATATTAGCCACAGCAATTAGACAAGAGAAAGAAATAAAAGGAATAAAGATAGGAAAAGAAGTTAAGTTGTCATTATTTGCCAATGACATGATAGTCTATCTAGAGGATCCTAAAAACTCAATTAAAAAACTGCTGGACCTAATCGCCAAATTTAGTCACGTAGCTGGATACAAGGTCAGTGTTCAAAAATCAATAGCCTTTGTATACACAAACAGTAGACCCACTGAGATAAAAAGTAAGTCAGTCCCTTTCACAGTAGCACTCCCAAAAATAAAATATCTAGGAATCAATCTAACAAAGGAGGTGAAAGACCTCTACTCCGAAAACCACAGCTCTCTGAAAAAGGAGACAGAAGAACATATCAAAAAATGGAAAGATGTACTTTGCTTCTGGGTAGGAAAAACCAATATCGTCAAAATGGCTATACTCCTAGTACTACTATATACATTCCGCTCAATCCCGATTGAAATTCCAACAGCATATTTCACCAACATAGAGAAAAAAAAATCCAAACTTTCATCTGGAACCACAAAAGACCTAGAATAGCCAAAGCAATTCTAAGCAACAGGGACATGGTGGGGGGTATTACAACTCCAAACCTGAAACTATACTATAAAGCCACCATGATTAAAAAAAAAAACCAAAAACAAAACAACAACAACAACAAAAAACCCTGCATGGTACTGGCAAAGTAACAGGCCTGAGGATCAATGAAGTAGATTAGAAGATCCAGAAACTACTCCAGATAACTAAGCCACCTCATCTTTGACAAAGGAGCCAAAAATCCTCAATAGAGGAAAGATAACCTCTTTAACAAATGGTGCTGGAAAAACTGGACTTCAACCTGCCAAGGATTAAAGCTAGACTTATGTCTTTCACCATGTACCAAGCTAATATCAAAGTGGATAAAGACCTAAATATTAAAACAGACACTCTAAACCTGCTGCAAAACAGGTTAGGTAAAACTCTTGAAAACATTGACCTATGGAAAGACTTCTTGAACAAAACCTCTATAGCTCAAGAACTGGCAGAGGAAATCAACAAATCAGATCTCATTCTATTAAAAAGCTTTTGCACAGCAAAGGAAACCATCCACAGAGTGAAAAGGCAACCAACAATGTGGGAAGGAATCTTTTCCTGCTGTTCCTCAGACAAAGGGCTACTATCTAGAATGTATAAAGAGTGTTAAAAATAATCAGCCCATCCACATTTAAAAACCCAATCCAAAAATGGGCATCTGAAATGAAAAGACACTTTTCAGAGGAAGAAGTAAGAGCAGCTGAGAAGTATATGAAGAAATGCTCAACATCATTGGTCATTCGAGAGATGCAGATGCAAGTAATACTGAGATTTCATCTCACTCCACAAAGAATGGCTTCCATTTCAGAATTAGCCAGCAACAAATGTTGGCGAAGCTGCAGAGAAAAGGGAACACTTCTCCACTGTTGGTGGGAATGTAGATTCATACAACCTCTGTGAAGATCAGTTTGGAGATTCCTCAAAAAGCTAGGATTGGAGGTCCCATTTGAACCAGCCATCACTCGACTAGGTGTATTCACAAAGGAATTAAAGGATTCTTTTCACAGTGACATCTGTGCACCCATGTTTATAGCAGCTCAGTTTGTGATTGCTAAATCTTGGAAAGAACCCAAATGTCCATCAACTGGAGACTGGGTGAAGAAGATGTGGTTCTTTTATAGAATGGAGTGTTACTCTGCCATTAAACATGACAAGACTGAGTCATTCATACTCAAATGGATGTACCTTGAGGACATCCTCAAAAGCAAATGAACAGTTCACAGATGTGTAAATACAGTATCTTTTCTCTGCTATGAGAAAATTAAATTGTAAATGAGTTGTAGTATGTATAGTTGATATTGTAAAATAGAAAATATTTAAAATGGAAGAGAGTATGGGGTAAATATCTAGGGCAAAAGGAATGTGGTAATACTAAAGAAAAAAGGGAACAAAGATTATGCATATAGCACAGGGTTTCAGGGCAAGGGTAAAAGGGAAAAATGAGAATCAAGTCATGTCATATTCTGGCACAAACTCTCGATGTGGAATGCAATGAAGATGAATATTCATATTGTGCCAATAAATATTAAATAAAAAAAATCTTTGTACTCTAACTCTCTGTTGAATTGAGACATCAAAAGAGACTGATACACAAGTCAAATTTTTGTGTGTTAATCTACAATGAAAAAATGTGCCATGTATTTTTAGAATGCTTAATATCACCAATGAATTTTCTGTTTCTATACAGTTATATTGGGGAAACTAAATGATAGTTATAAAGCCATTTAATAGTGGAGTAGAGTGACGTGAGAACTTTCCAGTTAGAAGGGCAGGAGGAATTTCTCCTGTCTAGAAATGAACTGGTCAGAGCATATGTGGTGCCAGAGCAGTGTAAAATGACTTTCAGGATGGTTTCTGTCTTTTGCTCCGGTGGCTATGGGAGTTTTGCAGTCAGAAAAAACATTATTTCAGTTCTGTCTCTACCATTCATTAGGGGTGTGATCGACATCAGCTTTCTGAAATTAAATTTGCAGTTTCCTACCTGAAAAATGAAACAGAAGGCTGTATCATAGCAAATTCATCATTTCAACACTGATTTCAGCCATGTATTATGGCTCATAAAATATGTAATTTGCTTCATAAAGAGTAGTGATTATGCTTTTTCAAGGAAGCCACTATCTCATTGTGTGCTTTATCCCATCCTGTGCTACTCTGTGATAAATTCCCTCTAAGTGGCTGCCTCTAACCTCCATCCTTTTGCAATTACAGATGTTTCTCATTTGGCATTGGAGAAGGTGCTTCCACCAGCTTAATCAAAGGCATCGCTCGAGCATCAGGGGGCACTTCAGAGTTTATCACAGGCAAGGACAGGATGCAGTCCAAGGTGAGGAACAGGCCAAAGGTCAATAGACACACAATCCAGACCAAGTATGAGACAGTTAGGATGCTATTGCAAAGACAGAGGCAAATCTTCACTCCAGCATGCATTTCCCACACACTTAGCCTGCACAGTAGGGCCTTCCGATCTTCCTGCATACCCTTTGAAAGGGCCCCACTGTAGTTCCTAGAGAATGATATCTGTCTCTAATAGCTGGAAGCCCAAAGAAGAGGTGATGAAATAGACTGAGGCTTTTGTATTTAAGAGGAGAGACATAACTCTCAGTCTCACTTTTGAGTGGGTCCCAGCTCTGTGCTTTAGTACTTCCTTTGGTAGTTTAGCCCTCCCTCTATGCAAAGAGTACAAGGCAAAGCAGTGTGATGTGTCTACCAGACTGGGTGTGCTGGCAAATTTCTATTTCATGTTACTAGTAGGCATCGAGAAAGCACATCTCGTATTGTATTTCAGAATTCCTCTTTCTCAGTTGATAGCAACACTTACCAGAGTTCCTTCTCCATGGAACTCCTTTCCTTATCATTTTCTTTATTCTTACTTGTGCCCTTAAACCTGTCAGGTTTGTCTTTCTCTTTTGCAAATCAAGAGAAACAATGCTCATTTCCCAGTATACAGTGACATTTCAAGCATAATGTATGTGATATTATGTGGCAAGTGATGTACAATAAATAACCCAGGAACAGGCAGGAGTAGCTCCCTCTGGTCATTATTCTGATATGTTGGTGCTTACTCTGTTTTTTCCATCAGGTGCTTAGGACCCTGAAGCGGTCTCTGCAGTCTGTGGTGGAAGACATTTCCCTGAGCTGGGATTTGCCTAATGATCTGACTGCAGAAATGCTTTCACCAGAACAGACTGTTATCTTTAGGGGTCAGAGGTTAATTTTCTATGCCCAACTGACAGGGACACTGCCGGTGAGTCCCCACTCTTCTTTGTTCTCTAGTTAGAAGTAACCACTACTGGGCCAATGGCAGTAGTGCTGGAAACTAAATGTGTGTTTTAGCAAGAGATTGTACTTGCCAGGTGGAGCCAGCCTTCCATCTTCCTCAGTATTTCTGGGCCATCTGGTTTCTAATGAGATACTGTGTGTGCGGAGTTAGAGAGCTGCCACGGTTCTGACTCAGATGCTGGGTTCTCTCCTGTCATCATGTGGGCCTCCCTTTGATTTCTAGCCAGAGGAAACTACCGGAGAAGCGTGTCTCAAGTACACCTTCCAGGGCGAGAATATTGAGCAAAAGGTGATCTTTTCTCTACAACCCAAGTCTGACTCCAAGTGAGCATTCAATTTTTTTCCTTTGTTTTCCTCTCATTTGACACTTTCATTTCCTTCTCTTCTCTGTTATCCTTGTTTTTTCTTTTTGGGCTTCTTCTCTTGAATTAAAAAAAAAAACGTTCACCTAATTTGTTTTCCTTTCTAATTCCTTAAATATTATTCCTTTATTATTTGACATCTTCTTTCCTCTGCTATTTCCCACCTATGAGAGGCCAGAGAAGCTGTGATGTGGATATATCATGTTGTCTCAGAGTGGTTTTTTTTTTCCTTGTATTCAGCTTCACTGTTCATCGTCTTGCTGCAAAATCCTTGATCCAAACCAAAGACATGGGTTTCAGAGAGACACCAGCAAAGGAGAGAGAAGACGTGCACAACATCAGCCTGGAATCTGGAGTCATGAGCTCCTTCACTGCTTTTATTGCTATAAACAAAGAGCTCAACCAGCCGGTTCGAGGGCCCATGGTTCACAGGGCGATTCCAAGGCCTATTCTGCTTTCAGGGCCAAAAAGACGCATGATGTGTGAGTTTTATCCCATTCAAATATGTATAGAATAAATGATCCTGAGTATATGGGCAGATTGTTCAAAAGAAAAGGTTGTGCAGTTTTTATTTTATGTTTTTAAATGGTTTTTCTACACTTAGAACTATTAGGTAATTTTCAACATTTGTGTATTTCACTGGCAAAGAGATTTAAAATAAAGTGGCTCTGGTATAAGGAAATATTAAAACATTTTATATATATATATATATATATATATGTAAAACATTGAATAATCAAATAAGGAAGACTGTGTGATTAATGATCACAAAAATTGCTAATGAATGGAATGGACCTGTGATTGGAATAGCAGAAGTTAATATTGAAGAAAATGAGCAATATTTGAAATAGACATTCAGATTCTCTGGAAAGTAGAACATACAGAGGGAAACAAATATTTTTCAAGGAATGCTAAGGATCTAGCTGAGTTTGAGAACCTTATCTTTCTTTTTTTGCTGGCAAGAAACTACTTAAAACAATCATGGTATATTTCATATATTTCAATAGTACTGAGCACATTTGTCATAGGTAGAATGCTGGTAAAATTTACAGTTAGGATTTTACTAAACGGATATGATGAAAGAAACTTAGGAATTATAGGATTGAAGACATAGATCAGAAGATGGTAATGTTATGGATATGAAATGTAAATTAAATCAAGGGAATAAAACTAAGCTGAGATATGGAAACAGCAGAGGGACTCAGAATATAAGTGCTGCAGAGGAGGGAAAGGAATCAAGGAAAACAAGAACCGGGCTGGGGATATAGCTCAGTGGTTCCGGCGCCTGTCTTGCAAGTGCAAGGGCCTGGGTTCAATTCCCCAGTAACCACATAATAATACTGGGCATGGAGACTCACCCCAGCCGCGATCATTACCACATACCACAGTGCCGGATGTGGTGGCTCATGCCTGTAATCCCAGCACTTGGGAGGCAGAGGCAGGAGGATTGCTGTGATGTGAGTGTGAGGCTGAGGTCAGGGCCAGCCTGAACCACAAGGCAAGACCCTGTCTCAAAAAACCTTTTTAAAAAAAGGAAAACAAGAACCTCTTAGGACAACACTGGGAAATTTGGGTGCTGTATTTTAAGTCAGATTTTTAAAAATTTATTTTTCACATGTGGAATGATTTTAAACGATGTTGTCTTTATAAGAATGGTGTACTGAAGAAGAAAAATATTTCTCAGTGAGTTTAGGAAAATCATGAAGTTTGGAATTAGGCATTTGGGTAAGCCAAACTGGCTTTAGATGATGGCATATCTTATAATAGAGTAGAAATCTAAGGTTTGACCTTCAGTGAATGGTTGGAAATGACAGAGTGTCTGGGGTTGAATGTAGTGAGGACACGAGCAGGATAACCAAGGAGGGGTGGGAGAGGAATGATATGGGGCTGAACAGGTTACCAGCTTCACCTCCCAACCTTGGGTGGATAGAGTGAAGAATACTGAGCAATGACTTTTTGAGAAAGATAGGGGAGAAATGGTGTTTAAAGAAGCTAAATTCATTTCAAGACTTAGAAGGAGCCTCTTAGGTTCAGAAAATAATTGTTTATCATGGGTCAGGGATTTTAGAGGATGCAATGGAAAAGGGAAAGCCAGCTCAAAGAGTGAGGGTGTGTGCAGAAAGGGGGCTCATATAGTAATGGTAGTGACTGAAGAGCTGATAAAGAGGAGAGGCTATGTCTCAAATCATCAGGCTTTGCCAGCTGTAGAGAGTGCAGTGTCCAATCGTGGTGTCTGTCTTGGCACTTTTCAGGTGCATCACTGGACTCCACAGAATATGTTCCTGTTCGTTGTTCTGGGAGAAGAAAACTCTGCTTGGGATACTCAGCGGATAGACCTGGTAGATCTGTAAATCACAATGACTTCTCTTATCTAATTGAGCACATTGCTAGCAGTATTTTCTCATCAGGTTTTGTCTGTCACACATAGGTCTAGCTGTGGCCAAGCTACAAGGAGGTCGCTGTGGCCAGGTGACCCCTCTGGGATCTACAAATCAGGTGGAAAGGACTAACTCTTCAGCATATGATACCAATTTGGAGCACAACTGCAAAGGTGAGATGAAACTCAGTTCACTATTTATTTTTAGACAAAAGGACAAATCTTCATTCTGCCTTATCTATTGTGAGGAGGACTCTTTGAAAAATATCAGGCATACATAAGCTTTGTCTTGTCCTTATATTTCCCAGGGTTAGTCCAGCTACATTAGTGCTCAACACAGGAAGTGAAACTTTCTACACCTCTAGAGTCTAGGATGGGCCCTAATTATAGAAAGTGCATTTTCAAGCTCTATCTGCATAGTTTACCAGTAGCAGATCTGGCCCCTGTAGGACTCCACTGCCAGCCTATTTGGGCACCTGTCCTATTACTCATTCTTTCAAAAAGTGAGCCTGAGTTAATATCTGGATGTTACCTGTTTATTTAGCTTATGAGGATGTCCTCAAGGTACAGGTCACAGATGTGTAAATATCATATCTTTTTTCTGATATGAGAATATGAAGTTGTAAATGAGTTGTAGTATGTATAGTTGATATTGCAAAGTAGAAAATATTTAAAAGGAAAGAGTGTAAGGGTAAACAATGAGGGGAAAATGAATGTGGTAATAATAAAGAAAAAAGAAAACAAAGATTGTGGATATGGGGGTTAGGGGGATGCAGGGTAGGGGAAAAATGGGAAAAATGAGAATCAAGTCATGTCATATTCTGGTACAAAGTATTAATGTTGAATGATATTATCATGTGTATTCATCATGTACCAATAAAGATAATTAAAAAAAAAAGATCTGGATATTATCTGAGAACTTTCTGTTCTGTAGCCTTCTTGCTGAAGCCTGTCTGTAGATTTCAGGTATGCCTGTAGACCATAAACTTCATAATTTTCCATCCTTTCTCTCTCTATTTTTATTTTGCTTAAAGAAAATAATATTGTGAAGTTGATTTTCCTCCAAAACGCGAATGGATCCTGGGATCTGAATGAAGGTCTGGCCAAGATCCTAGGTGTGAACTTGGAAGACATAAAGGCTGCACACCCGACCAAGGTGAGATTAAAGGAAATGAAGCTCTAGATATATTTTTTGTTTTGTTTTGTTAGTTTTGAAACAAGGTCTTGCTCTGTATTTCAGGTTGCCCTGAGCTCACTTTGTAGCCCAAGCACAGCTGCAACTCAGCCATCCTGATTCCATCTGTGCTACATACAGTGCTGGGAGTGGTGTCTCATACCTGTAATCCCAGTACTTTCTGGAGGCAGAGGCAGCAAAGCTGCTGTGAGTTCAAGGCTAGCCTGGGCTATATAATGAGTTTAGAGCCAGCCAAACTACAAACTGAGACCTTGTTTCTAAGAAAACCTCACGATATAAAACAAAATGAACAAACAAACAAAAAACAGTAGTAGTGACTTTCTGAAAAAATGCTATTTTCTTGGACTGTGGGCATGAAATTTTATACATATATTTGCTTCCAGATATATTTATCTCATTAATTCTATTTTAAAAATCACTATGATATGTATTTTGAGATGAAGAATATAAGCATGGAGTTTCTTATGTCTTTATCATAAGGGAATTATTATCTGAAATGAGAAAACTCAGAGAAGAAATGACAGCTGTTGTTCCTCCCTTGTAAAACTCATGATTAAAGAGTGGAAAATCCTTTCATTTACTAAATGGAAAAACTAAAATTTATACACAATGATTTTCTGCTCTATGTTTAAAATTTTCTATTTAGTAATATAAGTAAAATTAATCTCATCGCAATCATTTCTAACTTGAGAATATAATTTTTCTTTGGTATGAATCACATTTCTCCTTTGAAAATGTGACTACTTCTAATCCTCTTCTTTTTTTCATGAAGGAATGAAGATTAAAATAAAAAGATTGCATTGCATTCCTCTTACTATAGAGGGGTAATTCTTGTCTAAGATATTTTGGCAATTTCCTCTTATGCCCTGGAGGTTATATGTGGTTTAACATTTAAGCCATTTTTACCCTAAAAGTGAATAGGTCATTACCCTGGAGGGAGTAAGAAGGGAGTGAAGCACTCTGTATACTTGAGAGGCTTCCTGTCCAGACTGGAGGCCTCAGGAACTCTTCTGTCTATTGTGCAGCACGCGGTGGACTCCGTGGTGTGGGCCACAGTCCTTGCTGTGGTCTGGCTGCACACCAATGGGATGGACCAAGAGAGTGAGTGGGATCTTCTGGAAAGGAAGGCCAGGGCCTGGATTCGTACTCATGCAGGTAGGAGCCCAATCCCAGGATCCTTCCCCTTCCCTTTAGGAAACAGGATGTCTTCCCTGGTGTGGCACCTCCAGACCTGGCAGAAGTGGTTACTGTAGTTCTCATAGCCTTTCCCATGACATCCTGGTTCACACTTTTTCTGCTTTTCCAGCTAGATTTTTTCCTGCTATAGTCAGATTAAATCTTTAATGTGAGGTAGCAAAGACTGGATAAAATAAGTACAGGAATGTAGATTAGGAGTGTGAATTATTGAGTTGCAAGAATATGAAATGGTACCTATTTCAGTGTGTCAATGCCAAGTATAACACTGAATTTGAAGAACTTACATTTTGATGTTTTTCAACTCACCACTTACTTTTTATGGAAGCAGAAAACGCTAAAGGAGAATCAGTATAAGAACAAGAGAAAAAGAAGGGGCATTGAGAAAAGATAATGTAGACTGCACGGAACATGATCAGGGGCCATAGCAAAGAGCCTTCTCATTTCTTGTTACTCATCTCTGATTGCTGTTTTCTGTCATCACAGGCTCTTACACACAGGAGGTTGTAAAAGCAGCTAATGTATTCTTGAAGACTTTTGTGGATCCTGCTATTTTTACCTTCTGAGGTTACCACATAAAAAAGGAGTGCTTCTCTGCAGTTATTTCCCACTTCCCTTATTATCTCTTATACTGTAACGTGTTTTTATGTTTTATATTTCTTTTATGTATTTCTTTCCATAAAAGTAAAGAACATCCACACCACCTGCCTCTCTCTTCCAAGTATCTTTAGATTTCATCTTCTTTTCCCCAACATGTCCCTTCAAAAAGTGATGACAGTTTCTTTTTTTTTTTTTAATTTTTTTTTTTAGGTTTTTTGACACAGGGTCTTGCTTTTGTGGTTCAGGCTGGCCCCGAGCTCAGCCTCAAACTCACATCACAATCCTCCTGCCTCTGCCTCCTGAGTGCTGGGATTACAGGTGTGAGCCACCACGCCCGGCACTGTGGTATGTGGTACTGGTTGCTGCTGGGGTGAGTCTCCACACCCAGTATTGTTATGTGGTTACCGGGGAATCGAACCCAGGCCCTTGCGCTTGCAAGACAGGCGCCGGAACCACTGAGCTAACTCCCCGGCCCCCGAGTGATGACAGTTTCTAAACTTATTCACTTTGAGTTCAAGGCCATCATGTTCAGTAATATTTCTCTTCAGTTTTCCAAAATGAAGATATAAAAGCCAGGTTACAAAGACTGCAGACTAAGGATTTACTCATTGATATTAGAACACATTTAACTTAGAGAAATCTCTGCATTACATTTGCCTATTCATTATTTTCTTTTTACATAATATTGGGAACTGATTCTTATACCTTTCCCATTTCAAGCAAGACTTCTGCTTCGGAGCTGCTTCCTCACCCTTTCTATTTAGTCTGAGTTAGCTTTGAAGTTTTCCATCCTCAGAAGGAAGATTTGAATGTTGAAAGACAACATCAAGGCCAATAAGTATTAAGATCACAAGAGAGAAACTTAAGTGGTCCACTCTGACATTAACACTGTTGGAATCTTTTTGCTTATTTCTACTTAAACTTTGTTAGTGAATACCACATGCCTTTCTTGCTACTACCCAAGCAACTTGGGTTGAACTATAGTTGTGAAAGACTGATGTTTTTCCTTACTCATCAATCGTCCTGTATATGACCCATTATAGTATCCCTGGATTTAGCCTGAACCCATAAGGACTCTACATCAGGATCTGATAGAGTGTAAGAAATGAAAGAATCAGAAAAATGGTGGCTGTGCCCGAGAGGTGAACTAGCATTGTTCACCACATGAGGAAGAATTCAGATCCCCAGGATTGTTTTGTACCATAATGTCTTATGTGGCTTATCCTACAGAAAGTGACCTACTTGATGAATTGTCCCTTGAAATTCCTGCTATAATAATATTAAAGAGATTATTTCTACATTTACTCTGTTTTATCTTGTCTTTTATTAATTTGGTCACTGGAGTTACATTAGTTTTATTATCTGTCTTCTGCCCCCGCTTTTCTAATGTGCCCTCAATTTCCTCTGTATCCTGTCCCCATATCTTCTGTTGTAGGCTGATGTACTATTCTATATAAAGAAAGCCAAGGGAAATGTTTGAAAACTGTCATTTTTAGAATCTTGCTCATACCTTGAATAGTTATGTAATAATAAGCAATTGATTTAACCACTTATGAATTTAAAATCCTTATCTATAGAACTTACTGCTTTTGGCTTGAATGTTCTAGAATTCTCACCAGGACCTTAGCAGTCACACAGTTAGCAAATAGCCTATGTCAGAGTTCCTTATAGTTGTTGTACCAATGGATATTAAGAAGATTTGTGTGACTTAAATCCCTGGGGTGTAATCCTTCTGAACTTTCTTCTGTGTTTGTTTAAGGGGAATATGACTAGTGGAATAGAGCTGTAGCATATCCTAGATGCTTTTGCAAAATGCAAAATGTCAGGTAACACCAAAACCAAGTGTACAGAACTCATTTCTTCCATAATTTCCATATAGCTCATATGGAAATTAAATATTGATAAAGACTTCAATTTTCATGAAGTTGGCTTGTATCCAAGTTTGTCATCCAGATTGCCCCATGTAGGTGCATGCTATCAGATGAAGAAAACTGGACCTACAGACCGTGAAACTTTCAGGAACACCCTCAGCCTGCAAAACATATGATACCTTGAAATATTATTGCAAGAATTTATGATTGCATTGGCTGTTCACCTTGACTTTTCATACCAATTTCTTGAAAGTATGGGCAGCAATAATTATTAATCTAAGGAGAGAGTGTAGTATGTTATATACTCAACAAGAAGATGTGTCAGCAAGGTAGGAAAACTTGCTGAATCAGTACATCTTTATTTAAGAACTGAGTCTTGTTCCACAAAATGAAACTGGAACACACTGGACGTAAGGTCAATTTTCTTATTTACATATATACTTTAAAGTAATGCAGTAAAAATAGTACAAGAGCAATTTGAGAATACAAATACCACCCTAGCAAAACAACATCTTATGTTGCCCAGGTCACAGCAAGGAAGGGCTAGCTTGTCCTCAGTCTAGCAAACAGCACTGATACATTGCAACTAGCTGTATAAAAATAGCATGGAAGACCTCAGCTCATCCTCTGAATAGGGCTGTTTCGCATGCTCCTTAGCCTAGTCTTTTGTCCTCCAATATCATCCCTCCAGAAAGTGATGAGTTCTTCCTAGTTACTTCTGATTCTTTGGAGGGGGCACCAGTCCCTCCCAAAAGTCCCTCTGAGACCATTATGCACATATAAGGGAGGAAGAGTCATGTTCCTCCTTAGAGTACACAGCATATTCAAGGACACCTGAGCACTCCCTATTGTGTCTTGCCCTCCAAACACTTCCTTTCCCAAGTTTGCATGGGGCTGCAAGCTCTCCAGCACAAATAACCTTTACCCAAGACACCATGGAAGATGAACTCAGTAGCTACTGGATTAACAATAAAAACCAAACAAACCTCTCAGAATAACTGGAAACAAGAACAAGACAGATTATAAGATTTTAAAAGACATAAATATTTTATTCACTAACATCATAGCAGAAAATCTAGGAAAAATTCAGTCTTTATGTAAACAAGTCATACAAAATCCCAAATAGCCATGACCAAATAAAAGCATCTCCATGATATATCATAGTCAAAATCCCAAATATTCATCATGAAGAAAGAGTACCAAAATCTGTTAGAGAAAAACAAAATATCCATAATCTATAATAAAGCAAGTTCATTAAAACATTATTTTTTTCCTGACTGGGAAAGACTTAAAAGACTGCCAGTGGTGGGAGTAAAATTTTCAACTCTGCTAACTCAGACTACTGTATTCTGAAAAGTCATCTTTGGAAACAGAGAAGTTGAAGGAACTCTAGAAAATTCATGACTGGGCTCAGTGGTAGTGCCACCCACTTTCCAGGAACAAAGTGATGAGCTTGATCCCCATACAGAAGCAGTTCAGATTACTAAGAGAATTACTTAAGAGATTGAGACTGGAAATCTACCAGCACCAAAAGCCAAAAAGAAGCTACATCTAACTAAGAGGCTACCTGATACAAAGGAAAATCTAATAATAATAATAATAATAATAATTACCATTGAAAATATACTGCAATGATAATATTGGATAAATATCTCACAGTAATAACTCTCAATATAAATAGTCCTAATTTACCAATTAAAAGACATAGTATTCCAGGTTGGCTAAAATAAACCACTCCTTTTTATCATGCATTGATTGGATGCACCTCAGCCAAGAGAAAACACACAGACCAAAAATGAAAAGATAGTGTTTCATGCCACTGGAGACTGAAATAAGCAGGAGCAGCTATCCTAAACTAAGAAAAAAATAGATCTTCAATCCAAATTAATTAAGAAAGACAAAGACGGGCAGTAATACTAGGAAAGGTAAAAAGTCAACAGGGAAAGATTACATTTGTAAACACATTGCACTGAATTTTGACACAGTGTTAATCAAAAACCATAGGGCATGAAGAACAGTTAGACATCAAAATAACTGTTGCAGATGACTTTAATATCTCACATTCACAAATAAGACAGACAAAGTCAACAAAAAATGTTAAAATTAAAGCATATCTTTAAACACATTGACTTAACATATCTGTACAGTGTTTTTTCTGATAATAATACGTACACATTTTTCTCAGAAGCACATGGAATGTGTTAAAATAGATCATATTTTAAATGACAATCATGATTAAGTCACACAAAAGAATTGAAATAATCCTCCTTATACTAACAACATAGACAAATACAACTAGAAAGAAAACAAAAACAAACAACGGAAACTAGCAGGCAAAAGGCTATTAAATAATACACTATTGAAAAATCGATAGTCCACAGAAGAAAACAGGACAGAAATTTTTAAAATTGCTAGAACTGAATGACAATGAAAATATAACATAATGAATCCATGGGACACAATGAGAGTAATTTTAACAGACAAGATTCTAGCCAGGGATGCTCATATTAAGATAATGGAGCAATCCCAAAGAAATAACCTAATGAATCATCTCAATGTCGTACAATAATAAGAGTAATCTACACATGATCTACTAGAGGAGAGAAATTTAAAAAACTGAGCAAAAATTAATGAAACAGATTTTTAAAAGAATCAAAATATTAAATATTTATCAACATTAAACAGATAAATAATATTGATAAATTCTTCACCAAAGAAGGAAAGAAAAAAAATCCACCTTCATGAATATTCATACAGTTGGAAATATAAAGACAAAAATTTCAAAGACACTGTTGAACTCTAGAGGCTTCCAAGAAATTATTTCAATGCTTTCAACTAAACTGTAGCACATAAGAAGTATAGATAAATTCCTAGACAATTGTGAATTAGCAAAAATGAATCAAGAAGATGTAAAACTCTGAACAGATCAATAACAGACAATGAAATAATAGACAACAGAAGTAATAGAAAGTATACCACTAATACACAAAAGGCACCAGAAGGATTTACCATTGAGGGCTGGGGAGTTAGGTCAGTGGTTCCGGCGCCTGTCTTGTAAGCACAAGGACCCGGGTTCGATTCCTCGGTAACCACATACAATACTGGGTGTGGAGACTCACGCCCAGCAGCAACCAGTACCACATACCACAGTGCTGGGCGTGGTGGCTCATGCCTGTAATCCCGACACTTGGGAGGCAGAGGCAGGAGGATTGCTGTGATGTGAGTTGGAGGCTGAGCTTGGGGCCAGCCTGAACCACAAAGCGAGACCCTGTCTCAAAAAACCTAAGGAAAAAAAAAAAAAAAAGATTTACCATTGACTTTTACCACTATTTCAAGAAAGATTTGCACCAATATTCATCAAACTTGTTCATGAAATTCAAAGAGAAAGAACATTGTCAAAGTTATTCTCAGAAACAAACAATATTTTAATGCCCAAAATAGACAAGTAGTGAGAAAAAATAATTAACACTGGAAGCAAATTTCTTTGAAAAACACAGACACAAGAGCCTTCAAGAAGATTTTGTCAAATAGAATGCAAGAAATCATTAAAGAATTTAAAATTCATGATCAAGTTGGCTTCATCCTAGGGATGCAAGGATAGTTCAGTTTACATAAATCTATGTAATATGTGACAGAAATGAAAAGTTAGAAAATAAGATGATCATCTCAATAATTGCAGAAAGATAGCCTTTTGGCCAGATGTGACTTGCATTAATATAAAAACCCTGATGAAAGAGATAGAGAAAACCTGGCTCAAAACTGTGTCACTCATGACAATTATGTAGCTAATATTACCTTGACAGAGGACAAAATAAAGCATTCTAATTAAATCAAGAGCAATACAAATATATCTACCATCAGAACTCTTGTTCCATAATATACTTGAAAATTTATCCAGAGCAATCAAAAAGGAGTAAGAACTAAACGGTATATGAATAAGAAAGGAAGTCCTTATTTTCAGATAACATGGTAATTTGCACTGAAGATTCTGAAAAAACTCCATCCAGCTTCTTAGAACTAATGAACAACTCAGTGTGTTAGAATAAATATTAAAGGGCAGCAGTGTCTCTATATTACTAACAATGAATACGCTAAGAAAGAAATTAAGTAATCTCATTCATGTTTGACTTAAAAAAAATCTTAAAACATATGCATTAACCTAACCAAGGAAGCGAAAGATCACACACCAAAAGCTGTACTATACTGAAAAGGAGATTGAGAAGCACTTTAGAAAATAGGGAAACAGAGCTAGGGATTTAGCATAGTGGTTCCAACCTCTGCTCGACAAATGCAAGGTCCCAAGCTCGATTCCTTGCACCACATTCCATAGAGCAGGCTGTGGTGGCTCACTCCTGTAATCACAGCACTTGGGAGGCAGAGGCAAGAGGATTGCTGTGTGTTGGAGACTAGCCTGGGCTACAGAGTGATTTCAAGGTCATCCTGAACTACAAAGCTAGACCCTGTCTCAAAAAAAAAAAAAAAAAAGGGAAAACATCCCCTTTTCCTAGATTGGCAGAATGTGGTCAAAATTTTCCTATTACCAAATGATACTAGATATAATGCAATTGTCATTAAAACATTATTGAACATTTGACATAATTAGATAAATATTCTAAAATTGATGTAGAACAAGAAGAGACTGAGACTACCAAAGAAATTTCAAGGAACAAAAACAGTGCTGAACACATTAATTCCAGATTTTATATTATTCTACAAAGATACAATAATAAAAATACTATTAAGCACAAAAATGAACATATTGATCATGGAATAAAATAGAATATACAGAACCTTCTTGAGCCATCTGTGTTTGATAAAAAGGTGGAAACAGTGGAGAAAAGGTTCCCTTTTAAATAAATGATTCTGGTAAAACTAGCTTTTCACATGAGAGGGAAAGAATTGATACTTCTATGTCTTACCTGTAATAAAATCAAAATGGATAAAATACCTACATATTAAAATGGAAACATTACGTCTTCTTAAACAACAACATAAACTCTAAAAATATAGGAAAATAATATTGTAAATCACCAAAACAAATTTTATAAAATATATAAAATTAAAATCTTTGGTACAGTAAGGAAATAAGAGTGAAGGAAAAACATAAAAAATGGAAAATCTTTGTTAGCTCTTCCTTGAATAGATAATATCTAGAAAATATGAAGGATCCTCCAAAAATAGACTGTGTAAGAAAAAAAATCCAAACAAGAAAGAAAACTTTGAAATAAATAGACTTCTCAAAAGAAAATGTAAAAATGGCAAATGAAAAAAATGTTCAGATTCTTTTGCCATTAAAAGAAATCAAAGTCTGGGCTGGGAAGTTAGCTCAGTGGTTCCAGTGCCTGCCTTGCAAGTGCAAGGACCCTGGGTTTGATTCCCCAGAAACCACACACAATACTGGGTGTGGAGACTCACGCCCAGCAGCAATCAGTGCCACATACCACAGTGCCGGGCGTGGTGGCTCATGCCTGTAATCCCAGCACTTGGGAGGTAGAGGCAGGAGGATTTCTGTGATGTGAGTTGGAGGCTGAGCTCAGGGCCAGCCTGAACTACAAAGTGAGACCCTGTCTCAAAAACAAAACAAAACAAAACAGAAGTCAAAGTCTGAACAACACGAAAATTACATCTTATTTTACAAAGAGTGGATTCCATTCAGAATTCAAAATATCAACAAATTCCTGTGAGGATGTGGGGAAAAAGAACACTTCTCTGGTGTTGGTGAGAATGTAATTAATATGAAGATTTCTGAAAAAAGTAAAAATAGAAATTCCAATCAGCTAACCTATACCTCTTGTGGGTATCTTCCTGAAAATGTTAAGTACTGTAGTTTGTTCGTGCATTCATTTACATTAGCACAATTCATAATAGCTAAATGTTGGAAGCAGCTCATAGACATTTTCACAGGGAAAAGTCTACTGCCCTGAAAAAACGGGAGAAATGCATTGAGAGGTCGAAACTGTCAGCTGCCGCTTGAAGAGTCTGTTATATGCTCATTAGTATTTCCCATGTTAAATATATTGAATACTCAGTAGCACTGGGAAGGGGATGAAACAGCTAATTCGTCAATAAATACACATAGTTTAATGTATTCCACCAAATATTGAGTGGCAATGCCAGTTATTAATTTCTTGTCAAGAGGACGGAAAGTTAAGAGGAAAGATGGTTAGACATATTTCTTTATTCCAAAAGATCCTAGTCTATGTTGATAAGAGAGAGTTGCACCATCTTACTGAAACTTCAAAATTATGATAAATTCTTCTATAAATAAGTGATGGAAGGATGGAAGAAGTTAAACAAATTTTCTCTTATCATGACATTTGCTTGTTGGAAACTGGCATTGGGTTTATTTTTTACGAGTTTTGTGGATGAAGTTTCTGATCATGCTGACAAACACTACAGCAAGTTATCACAAATTTATACATCATCGTCAAGTAGTGTTCATTCCAGTTACACAGGTATGCTTCAAGTTATACATATCAATAAATGCAGTGCATCACATTAACAGAGGAAAGAGCAAAACCACATACATGATCACCTCCCGGACTCAGAAAAAATATTTGACAAAGTCCATTTTTTTTCATGACAAACACCCCAAATAAGACTTGAATATAAGTCACTTACCTCAATTTGATAAAAGTTGTCTATGACAGAATCTCATCAACAGAGGAGCTGCTACCATTGACGGGCACCTGGGCGTGCAACGTCCTGCTGCTGGGACCACACTTGATTAGAGAGATTGGGTGTGTCAGTGGTGGCACAGTAAGTCTCAGCAAGAAGAGACTCAGGTGCCATTGAACAGTGTTTGGATCATCAGCTTTTTTACAACCAGGGTGAGATCAGAAGGCCATGGCATCTCCATTTCCTTTTGGGCCAAACTGGATACAACAGTTATATATGGAAGAGCCTTCAGAGACACCACCCGCTTGTCTGTGAACAATGAAAACGTGTGGCTGTGGTACTGGAACCTAGACAGAGGTCTTCAGTGAGTTCCTCCACCCAGTCCACCATATCAAAGAAAACACTTACTGGAGGGATGAGGGAATCCTATTGACTATAGTCACTGGTGAGTTGGTGGAGTCTGTTACACCTGCAAGATTCAAGCCTGTAGGGTCTCACTGAGCTCAACTCAAGCAGTATACTCAGAATGTAGACATGAGATGATAACTGTCTCTTTATGAATAATCAATTTCAATCTGTGTGCTACTGCCCACACTATCTATAGGAGACAACAGATTCACATTGGGAGGGGCTATTTTGGTTGTGTTCTTAACTTTGTTTTATTATTGTTGTTGTTGTTGTCACTGTTATCATTGGTTTTTTTTTCTGTGCTCTGACCTATCTTTTTTCATTTCTCTACTCTGCCATTGCTGAATCTGACTTCAGATTTTTTCACCTTGAATTGCTCTCATTTTTACAGAAGAGGGAAAATAGTCTCTTGTTTGTCTGCTGGTACCAGATATCCCTATTCTCCTCTTGGTCTCTCACCCTCACCTGTTCTCCAGGGAGAATTAATACCTAGAAGTAAACCGGTTTCAGTCTTCCCTAATTTTTCTTCTTACTGTATCACTATAGTAAGGTGTACAAAGGCTCTAGTAGTGCTGTGGTTCTGAGTTGAACCTGTTTTATATTTGGCCCTTTTGTCTCTGTTGACTTCTAGCATTCAAAAGTTCTCCAGGTCTATGTTATCCTAGAACCCTATTTCTAATCTGTCTCTCTCCTTCTATCCCCTTGTCTCCCCAACTCTCCAGAGACCTTTTATTTCCAAAGGATAGTGCTGCTATTTTTTTGTGTATGTTGTAAACACATTTCTACTTAATTCTGAATTTTGACATATGATCATAGATGTAGCTCATGAGTTTAAAGGTATCTGGAGTGTAACTGTCAAAGTTTTTCACTTCCTGTGCTATGTTCCATACTGTTGATGATACCGATTGTATTATGTAACAAAGATAATGTGATTGTTCTGTTTAAATAACTCTCATGGTGTGCCACAACTGAGAAAGTTTAAGGGCTCTTACAGATCCAAGGAGGACAACACAGGAAATAGCCATCTCTAAAAGATCCAAATATTAGAAAGAAAGAGGTTTGCAACAAACATTGCCCAGATACCATATAAGGAATTAAATGAATAACATCAACAATGACAAAAGGACAGAAATGAAAAAAATCCAAAAGCTGACATACAAAGACCATAACCCCAGGGGAATTCAGAGAAAAGGGAAATGGAGCAAACCGAAGCTCAATCATCAGGACTCTGGGACAGTTACAACAATAGATCTAGTAAAATGGAGTTTAGAAATAATATTTGAGATGAAAATGGAGTTACTGTCTATAGCTAAATATGTGATTAACAATGCTAAAGAAGAGTTTAGAGGCCTGATAGAATCTGAGATAACAAAAGCAATGGAAGCTTTTAAATGGCTTCAAATAGAGCTGCAGGAAATTAAAAATGAGAACAAAAGTTTGTGAAGTCAGATGAATGAATACAAGGACCGAATTTCAGATATAGAGGACAGGATTACAGACAATGAACAAGAAAAGTATAATTTAGGGAAAATGGTAAGGTACTATGAGAAATCAATCCAACTGCTAATAGATGATTCAGTGAAGAATAACATAAGCCTCATTAGAGTCATCGGTAAAGCAGGAAGCAATACAAAACACACACACACACACACACACACACACACATACACACACA